>VXBH01004776.1:423766-468638 GCA_013400035.1 Rynchops niger
CGCGCGGGGACTCCCATCGGGAACCGGGCCTGGGGTGGCACTCCCGGGTGGAACCGGCGGGGGTTGTCGGAGATGGGGACCCCCGCGTGGAACCGGGCCATGGGGAAGATGGGCCCCCTCGGGTGGAACTTGGCGGGGGTGTCGGAGACGGGGACCCCTGGATGGAACCGGGACGGGGGGTGCGGGGTCGCACGGGGTGCAAAGGGTACAGAGCCGCCCCGGGATGCGGGTGGTGGCCCGGAGTGCNGAGGGCCCGGGAGCCCCGTTTGCAGGGCCCTGTCTTGCTGCAGCATCGGTACGGGGACTCCCGGGAGGAGCTCCCCGCCCGGGGCCTGCCTGGCCCGTGGGTGCAACACCCCCGCACCCCGGGAGCCTGCAGCGCCTCCCCGGGGGAGCCCGCGGCGGGCCGGGCTGTGGTGAGATGCCCCGAACCGAGGGGTTTCCCTGATACCTTGCCGCATGTACCCCTCAGCTAGGCACAGCACTCCCCAGAGCTGTTTTCTGTGCCCAAAATTTCTTGCACTTTGCTCTTCTCATCTCTGCTCTGTCTGAAACGTTGTGTTTAACCTTGTGGGGAGAGCCCGTCGCCTATGTTTGGTCGCTGCAGGCTCCTGCCACCTTGAGACCATTTCCAAACGTGTCTCCTGGATGGGGTCACATCGACGCCAGGCGGGAATTGGGGGGTTCTCATGCAGCTGCAACACCTGGGGAGGGTTTAGCTTGTCCATGTGGAGAGATGCCAGAGCGCAGCATGGCCAAAATGTGGCCACATGCAGGGTAAAAGCAGCATCTCCTTGCTGCAGCAGGGGTGGCTCGCTGCAAAGGCTGGCCTGGCAAAGAGTTTATAACTGTGGTGTTTAAACGACGATTTCCCCTGGTTTCAATACATACTTCTGTAGCGTTGTGTGTGACATGAAGCAAGTCCGTCCTCCCCAGCTCCCAGCACAGCCAGTAAAGCTCTGTGTAAATTCAAGCAGCTTTGAAACCTCCTGGGCAAACACCTTTGGTTGGTGGCTCCTTAGCAGGTCTTTGACGCCCAGAAAACTGATCAAGAACAGAGTCTTGCCAAGAAAGAGTAGGTGTGGTTATTTGCAATATTTTTTTTTAATATGAGGACTGCAAACAAAATCCCTCCAGCCAATGTTGCGCAGCCAGTTCTGGTGCATGTAGAAATCTCCAGCAGCTATCGAGTCCAAGGATGCTGCTGCTTGTCAAGCAGTTTGGGAATCTGACCCTGTGGTTTGTAGGACAAGCAAAAAAATTGCTGCTGTTGGTGAGAAGATGCTTTAGATCTCCTGCATGGCTCTAGTGGCATTGCTGCTCCAAGTGACCCGCTGTGTGGTTTGTGAAGTGTAGTACAAGGAGGAGCAGGTCGTGTGTTCCCTTCACTCACCTGATTTTTCTCCTCTTCCTGCAGGAGGAGGATTGCTGGATGAAGGCCGACCCTAGAACTCTGAGCCAGATGTCAGAGAGAAGTTGGATTTCTGTGTGAGCAGCTCACGCAGCATCCGCAAGTGCCCTTCTCCTTTGTGGCTCCTGGAGGTGCCGAGGTCCTCGTGCAGACATGGCATTTAGACGGACAGAGGGAATGTCCATCATCCAGGCCTTGGCAATGACCGTGGCGGAGATCCCCGTGTTTGTTTACACGACGTTCGGGCAGGTACAAGAAGCAGGAAAGGCTTTTCTGTCGGGTTCCTTGGGTTTTCTCTTTGGGGGTTGTCTGTAGAGAGAGAAGAGTTTGTGTTAGTTGTGAGGGAGAGAAGCACAACGGGATGATGCTGGGGCACCTCGGCAGTTTAAGGTTGTGTAAGAAATGCATGGAGAGTTTGGGGTGGTGGGAGAGAGTTGCTCAGGGTGGGCTTGGAGAGGGGAGAGAAGGAGACCCACATCGCTCCCTGGGAGAACACCTGGGTTCAGTCTTTCTCTTCTTCAAAGGCACTGAAAAAAGACTTTTGTTTTAAAGATGATCGATGTATTTCCCACTTGTAGTATTGCAACATCCAGGGCAATAAAGCTCAGCTATGTACCAGGGTTTCAGAGCTTAATTTGGGTAACTCGAATTATTTCTGTTACAGGCTGTGTGCAAATTTTGCAGTGTGTTTTGGTAATGAGGACTGAGACCACATTCTCTAGGTTCTGTAAAAATGATGCTCCGCAATTTTTCTGCTGCTGAGTCTTAGTTGTGTAGCAGGGGCTCTATTTTGTGGGTAGGAGAGGGAATGCCAAAGTGTGTTATGTTTAAAACTGCTTTAAAAAAAAAAAGGGGTGGTGGAATTGGTTTTTCATTGTTGCTCTTTCATCTTTTGTGTTTAAAGTCTGTCTTCTCTCAGCTGCGGCTCTCTCCAGGCCTGCGTAAGGTGCTGTTTGCTACAGCTCTCGGGACAGTTGCGTTGGCTCTTGCAGCTCATCAGCTGAAGCGTCGCCGTCGTCGAAAGAAGCAGATTGCTCCGGAGAAGTGCGGCTTTAAGCCTGGAGGGATCACAGTGCCCATCTTGCCAACCAGAAGGGTCTCCTCCGTAAAGAAAGGTTGGCCTTGCAAAAAGGGAAAGTCCCCAAAAGCCTTTTGTGAGGGAGCAAAGAGAGTGTACAGGGAGCGATGGGAAGTTCCTGACAGCTAGGGGGAGAGGAAAGCAAAGCCATTTGTGCAGTGCATTGATGCAGAATGAAATTTGAAGCCTGAAGCACAGTGCCATGAACACAGGGTTGGCGGAGGAAAGGGAGAGAACCTGAGCTCAAACCCTTGCGAGAAAAAAAAGTGGCACTGAGGTTTTCACCAAGGTTTGTAGGTCCCATCCCCCTTCCTACAGAAAGACTGTGGACCCATTACGCCATGCTTCCCCTGATAATAATGATCTGGGGCACGTGGTGACCTTGTTGCGTATTGATCTCGGTGATGACAATATGACGCCTGACCCGGGGTCCCGCACACAGCTGCATCGGCGAGGTTGGGTGACAGAGAGGAGGGTGGCCTGGGTCAGGGTGCTGAGTCAGGAGTGTCTGTCCAGCTCTGTGGCGGCTTCTGGATGGTCCTTGGGCAGCTTCTTCACCTGCTTGTGTTGATTTTTTGGGTAAGAGTGACCCAGGTCCTCAGCAAAGCACTTTAGGGATTAGGCATTTGTTTTATGCAACATATGAAATCTTGAAGTGTTTTTAATAATAACTAAGGGAACCACGTCCATGCTCTGCCTGACCTAAGGGAAGCTGGAGGAGTTTCATGCTTTCCACTTGTTCTTGCCTCTTGCCATCCTTAAGCAGTGAATAAATATTCATTCCTTAGCCTCACATCCCTACTGATACCTGCTTTCTTAGCATCTCAGAGCAAAATAGAGCATACAGGAAATCCATGACTCACTTCTAGGTATTGGATGCTGCTTTGCCCATCTGTAGTCACACTTGACAGGGCGATATTCCCCTCCCCGTTCACAGCTGCAGTGAATCGGGCCTAAAATCCTATTTTTTGTGTGACCTTCCCAACTGCAGGATACTCCAGTAAGAGAGTCCAGAGTCCTGGCAGCAAGAGCAATGACACGCTCAGTGGGATTTCCTCCATCGAGCCCAGCAAACATTCCAGTTCTTCCCACAGCCTCGCCTCGGTAAGGACCTTTTCAGCAGGGCTGGGAGATGCGAGTGCACCTACCTGTAACAAGATCATAAAGTCCTTGGGCTTGCGCTGGCTGATGGATAATGCCAGAGCTTTTGGAGCAGAACAGGTTATGGTGTAATTGGAGGGTGGGTTCTGCTATTAACCTCACCGTGACTGTCTGGAGTTGCCTGCATGAGATCAGAGGAGCATTTTCCATGGGCAAGAGCCCCATATATTCCAGGGTACATCCCACTTCTTTGGCCAACGAGGAGCTGCAGGAGGGTCTTGTTTGTGGGACGTGGCTGTGATTCCTCAAGGAGCGAGGCTGGGTTGTCGCTGGGTCTGTAGCAACGGAGAGCTTGTTTGCTTCTCTCCATGATGGGGGTTTGGGTGGCACAGCAGCCCCCTGTGCCAGTACAGCGCTCCTGTGCTGGGGCTGCTCACAGGTTGATTAGTTTTTAAAACCAAGTTAACTACCAAAATCGGATAGCTCTGATTGGGAAACAGTGCAGGCCGAGAATACAGGCTAGTTGTTATACCTCCTCCAAAGTTAAAAGCAGCCTATAAATACAGGTAATTCAGGCTTAACCAGGCAGCAGAAGCCATCACTGCTTTCATCCACCTCTTGTCAGACCAAACACAGCAGGACATTGAGGAGCGTTTATGGCTTCAAGACCTGTTTCACATCGCCATTGCTCAAAGCCTCGCATGCTGCTGTTGCAGCAGTGGGTGGCACAAGCAAACCTCTGCAGCTTTGTGTGCTGTGACTTACTGCAAAAGACCCCCTCAGTGTCACCTGCCAGAGCACCCGGCCTCGGTGACTGGTTCGCAATGCTGAGGCAGGAAGGGGAAAAACCTCCCCTTGATAGGGAGCTGCTGGCCAGCAGCACCCTGCAGTATGCGCAGGCTTTGCTGTGTTTTACCTTGTCCTGTACGGTTGAAGCACCAGGAAGTTACCAAAAATCTGTGCTGGCCAAGGTGTTGTCTCCAGCAGGCGGCAGTGCTGGCACGGCACTGGGCGTGCAGCCCTGCACCAGTATTCCCCTGGGGTAACCGGGATATGATGGGACACAGCAGCGTGAGCCAAGCTGTGTCCAGCTCTGGCCTCCTCTCCTCCCCTGCAGGGACTCTCATGACCATTTAGTTTCCCTGTGGCTTCTCGCTTCCCACAGATGCTGTCTGGGTTTTATATTGATGAAGTCTGCTTCTCTAGATTTTTTTTTTAATCTAAATTCCTTTTTCCGCTGCTGGTGCATGGGTGGGGATATCCACACGGGGAGGCATCTATTCCCGTGCCCCTTTTATTGCGTGGGAGCTGAGCATCCATGACACTGTACTCACTGCTTTCATGTTACTTTGTGGGAAAACAGCTCATCCATCACACAGCTGCAGTTTCTGCTTGCTCTCTCATCTGCTTCCTGGGGCTCTTCTTTGCCATCTAGTAAATAAGTCAGCAGCAGTGAACTGATGATTTGCAAATCAGCCCTCCCAGGAGAAGGTTTGGTTGCAAAGAGAAGAGGGGGGATCCCCCTGGCCAAAGTCCTCAGCTGTATTTTTGCTGGTAATCTGTTCCTTTGTTTAGACTGTGGTTGCTTTCCTTGACTTCCAGTGATTTTTGCGCAGGCAACTGGGGCTGACGTGGACTTTCTGTCAAAATCATCGCACCTTTGTAGTCATTGTTTTGAAGCTTTCTTGGGCTGTCGCCTCTATCAATGCTGTCCTGCTAGTGCTCACGGTTGTACAGCTCACTGTTTCCTAATGAACCTGCAATGTTAATTGGTTGGGAAGGTATTTCCCACACAACTTTCCGTGCTTTCAAAGACACCACTGTGGTGCTACTTGGAGATGGGGGGACTTCTCACCTCACCACCCCTCTCAGCACCGTGCTGAGTTCTCGGCAGTTGACAGCGTAGTGTGAAGCCAAGTAGGAGGGGGCTGGTAATCCTGGGTACCTTCCCCTTCCCTGGCACAGAAGTACAAGGGCAAACATGGGGAAGGGAAGTGGCTTATTGTTCAGATTTAACTGGTGGTGGTGTTTGTATGGTCTTAATGTTGCTACTCCTGGAGAGAATTCAAAAGGCATTTGCTGCTCTGCTGCTTTTCTACAGATGGTAGCAGTTAACTCTTCAAGTCCAATACCAGCATCAGCAGGGATGTGGGATGCCCAGGCAATGGGGGATGCTGGAGCCATTGGCGATTCCAGTGCAGAGAGCCTCTATGTTCAAGGTAAACAAGCAGAAGGGTAATGTCACCCCGAGGGGGTTGTTTATCACTGTGAGAGCAAAAAGAGGGTGTAAATTAACATGGAACATTAGCAGCTCAATGTAGAGCTCTAATAGGAAGCTCTCTCCCATTCTCGACTTAAACTCGGTGACTTGTTAGTTATAAAAATCTCATCTTCTAAAGAAGCATTTCTCTGTTTTCTCAATGAATAATTTACTTCCAAAATACTATTCTTTGAGCAACAGGCTCACCTTGTCTGGAGAACAGTATTTTGGAAGTAACATGGCTGATGTTTTAGCCAGTTTGGGGATGTTCTCCTTTACTTCTAATCCAAATTAAATCGTATTTGAAAGGGAAAGAAATAGAATACATTTATTCTCTCTTATCAGCTGGGGAGAGGCTTCCCCCTGTGCTGGATCGGCTGAGTGAGCCAAGACTCATGCTGTATCACTTTGTTCCTGAGTAGCCTGGGACTCTCACAGCTTGTGTTTGGTTGCATTGCCAGGCATGGAGCTGTTTGAGGAGGCCCTGCAGAAGTGGGAGCAGGCGCTGAGCATCAGGCAGAGGGACAGTGTGAGTACCAGCACCCCCGTGCCCTGGGACAGCAAGAAACAGCAAGAAAGCATGTCTGAGAACATCCCAGAGGTAGGTCCCCACCTTTTCGCTTGCATTTGACAGATGGGGAACATGCCGAAAGACCAGCCTGCATGCTGGAAGCAGTAATTAGGAAGTTAAAAGAGGAGCAAATTAAGGGCAGAGCTGGGGCAGACTTAACAGCTGTCTATATCTGTGGCTTCCTTATGCAATGCGAGTGGGTGTTTTTAATTTCTTTCTCTTTTAATAAGTCTCGCCCCCTCATTCCCCAGCTTTTCTACCCACCTTCCAACATCATGTCAGTCACTGTCATGCAAGTCCTCCAGCAGCAGTGGCTGCGGGAGGAAAAGGCTGTGCTAAGTACAGCACTGGAGAGAAAGAAATAGCTTTTTACCAGGCAGTGTTGTGTCTGTAACTTTTCAAAGCATTTGAAAGTGGAGGTCTTGGTGGTCACTATCGCTTCCTAGGAAGCAGAGGCTATCTGCCTGCATGTATTAATGAGCAAAGTGAAGTGATAACTCGGTAGGAGCTTAGGATGCCCCTGCTCACTGAACAGGGGTCAGGGGGGTGTGTAACTTGTTCTGCCTAAAGCTACAGAAACAAGTATTTTAGGACAACGCCTTGTTGTCTTGGACTTGAGGACTATGCAGGGAAGACCTGTGATAAGAGGAGATCCAAACTATACAGGCTCTGTGACAATCATGCAGCTAAAGAGAACAGCGGTAGCTCAGGACTATGAAAGGAGCTAAACTCCCAACTCTCCAGGAGTTCTCACTGGCAAAAAGTGTTCCCAGCCTCTTATAAATAGGGCCTGGAGTAGTAAGTATGTGGGATATTTGTCTTTTGTGCTGGTTAATATTTATCCAAGTCAAATCTGTGTTCTTTTCTTGTTGACTCTCCTTGAAGAGTCCTATAGTATTTCTAAAACTGACTTAAAAATGCTGATTCATTATCAAAATAGATTTCGTGCTTCTTGTTAATGCTTCTGTCTTCTGGGTGAGATACTCATGCAGACACAGGGGTATGAAGGCAAGACGCTGTGTAAGTCTGATTTTTCTCCCTTTCTTTTTTTCCGTCCTGCTGTGCTGCTTACAGCAAACTTTGCTTATGCCCAGCACCTTAATCCAAGGACTCTTACTCTGTTATCCAGTTCTGGATACTCTGCTATATTCAACACAGGTTTTCTGATGTGATTCCCTCTTGAAATTAGGCTAAAGTCCCAAGTCAGGAGAATTAAGTGATCTGTAACTCATTGAAATACCTGTTTTCCTGGATGGCAGGTTAAAGTTCTTAAGTTCTTTCTTCTTTTTTTTAACAGGAAAACAAAAGTGTGAAGCTAAAAAGCCAGAGGGTTTTAATAGGCTGTGTAGAAGCTTCCCTCCCCTTGCATTATTAGCTGCATTGTAGGATTAAGGAGTCCTCTCTCTCTCTCTCTCTTTTTTTTTTTTTAATCGTTTAATCTGCAAACTGTAAATCCTATTTTACTGAAAATTTCCTTCCATATTTGTTCTGTCAATCTGTCTCTGCTCAGCTAGCTAACTAAGGGTGGCTTTTATGTATGTTCAAGGAGGAGTCTCAGAAAAGGGAGTTCGCTGAGAAGCTGGAGGCCCTCTTGCACCGAGCCTACCACCTCCAGGAAGAGTTTGGGTCTTCGCTTCCGTCGGACAGCATGCTGCTGGATCTGGGTATGGGAGCTGGGTTCGAAATGCATTAGAAGGCCAGTTTCTTCTCTGATTTTTATGTCTTTTCTGTAAGCTAGGCAATGAAGTGGTGACAAAGCGCTGTTTGGGGGGTTGGAAGGGAGAGCGCAGTGGCTAAGAGGAGTGGTAGTTCATAAACTCCCAACACATGCAGCTTCTTCATCTCTTCCAGAGAAGACTTTAATGCTTCCATTGGCGGATGGGTCATTGCGGCTTCGGACAGATGACGAAGACAGCTCAGTTTCCGAGGACTCCTTCTTCTCTGCAGCAGAGGTGACTTAAGTTTCAGCTGTGGGTAGCAGTCCAGCTGCTTGGAGGGGAGCCACAAAGGCAGTGGAACCAAACACATGTTGGTAGAGGAAGATGATCCAACATGGAACAACAGCCCCAAGCTGGGTGGCTCATGATGGATGTTAGGAAAAGTTGCTTCATTAGGGGCGTGGTGCAGCCCTTTCCAACCAGCATTTCCATGTCATCTTCCTATCTACTCCAGAAAACATGCCATAACAAATAGAAAAGTACTGTAAATCTAATGTAATGTGGCTTGGTTGTGTAAATTTTAGGGAATATTGAGCTGTGTCAGAGCTGAGACAGCTTTGAAACTGGTGGGAAAAGAAATATCTTTGCATGAAATAATTGGAGCTGATAAAAGCTCTCTAGCTGAAGAAGGCACATCTTGCTTGTGTGCAGTCTCTGAGTATTTGCAAATATTTAACAAGATCATTTTGTTCTTCCCATGCCTCTTGCCACCTCTACAGCTCTTTGATGCCCTCCACTTTGAGGAAATACCATTCCACCTCTCTAAGCCAGTAGCGGCCTATGAAGAAGCTCTGCAGCTAGTGAAAGAAGGGAAAGTTGCGTGCCGGACGCTGAGGTGAAGTCACAGCTGGAGTTTTGTGTCCTTGTGTCGAGGCTCCTTTGAACAGTGTGAACACATTCTTTGCCTTTGAGCAGCCCTATAATGAGAATAACCCTTTGGGGTCCGAAATTCTTAGCATCCTTCCTGCTGGTTCAGTCTTCCCAGGGAACTAGCCCCAGATTCCAGGACACACATTAAGAAAGGGTAATTGTCCCAGGAAATGAGTAATGAGAAATGTGCCTGTTCTCTGTGTCTGGCTGCCATAGTCCTGTGCTGTGACAGCCTTTGCAGAGGTGCTCTGGTCCTCTAGGGTGCTGTGCAAAGGGAATGCAGTTGTTACTTTCTCCTAAGCACACACTGGAAATTATTTTTTTAGGGGTACATAGTTAGGAACACAGACATCGGGAGAGCTGAAATTTATGCAATCCTTCCTCTTTCCCTCTAGGACAGAGCTCCTTGGCTGCTACAGTGACCAGGATTTCCTTGCGAAGCTGCATTGCGTCAGGCAGGCCTTCCAGGTGAGAATGGCTCGGGGCTCCCAGGTTCCTGCAGTGCATTGCTGCCAGCAGCACATTCTCCTCTGCCTGCACAGGGGTGAAGCCTTTGCCCCTCTAGAGCAAGTAAAAGCAGAAGCAGTAGCATCCCAAGCTCCCCTTGCTTAACTCTGTAATCCCGTCTTGATGGATTTGATGTGGAGAGGGAGAGGATCCCCTGGTCCCCGTGCCCCGCTTGAGCGGTGGTTACACGGCCAGTGACACTGGTTTAGTTCTGGGAAGTTAAAGTTCGGGAATTTCAGAGCTGCCTAGAAGCTGCTACTCCCACTTAAGATCTTTTCACGGGGCTGGAGTCAAACCTCTGAGGTAGGGGAGTAAGGTTTCCTTCTCCTTCCCGCAATCCTCTTCCTGGGAAGGTACATCTACAGCCTGAGCAGCAGCTTTTGTGCCCTGGTCCCACTGCAGCTCCTGTGCCTCCGTTCTTGCCAATTCCAGTCTTTCAGCCTAATTTTAAACTTGCTTCCTGGAGAGAGCAGTTTTCTTTTCTAGTCACCAGCTTATTAAAGGTTAGTGATACTGGTGTATGCAGTATTGCACTGCTTTGTGTCCTGTCCTTTTCTTCTCCCAACTCAGAATTTGTGTGGGTGTAGGTGCTGACAGGAGATTTCTTGTGTTCCTTTGCAGGAGCTGCTGGAAGATGAAAGCAATCAACTGTTTTTTGGGGAGGTTGGGAAGCAAATGGTGATAGGACTGATGACAAAAGCTGAAAAGGTAGGAAGTTTGTATAACAACTGAGCTGTGACTTGAGCACAGGGACACTTGTTCCTCCATTCCAACCCAGAGTTTGTCCAGTGTGTTGGAAGAAGAAAACTTCATCATGGTCACTATTGTGAGCAATAAAGCACAGGCATTTTTAATCTAGTTTAAACAAATTATCTTGAAAGATCCTCTCTGTGCATTTCCTGTCCACAGTTTGATGCTCTGCCTCACTGGAATGAACAGAGGGTACAGGCTGTGCATCAGCGATGGCATTGTCCCAAGGAATATAGGAAAGGGAAAACATAATCAAACCTTTGCATCAACGATGTAACAGTTTTCAGATCACTGACTTAGTCACTGGTCATCCCCTGAACAGGGAGATGGTTGCTTGCACAGCATTAGTCCTTTAGTTGGCTCACTTTGCATACAAATGTCTCTAGCTACTTCCCTGAAGAAAGTGGAGCAACATAGGTGCTTTGAGTCACAGCTGAGCCTGGGGCCATCCATGCCTCCTAGAAATAAATTCTCTCTTTCTGCACAAAGAGTGTTTTGGCTAAAAACTTCAGCCAGCCGCATGCATCGATGGTGATGTTAGCTCAAAATTGAGTAGCCAAACTTTGGTGAAATGTGCCCACAGCTGTTGTACCTTCTGAAGTGTTTTGTTTCTCTGCTCTCCTAGAATCCCAAAGCTTTTCTGGAAAGCTATGAGGAGATGCTGCGTTATGCATTGAAACAGGAGACCTGGCCAACCACTCAGCAGGAGCTGGAGGGAAGAGGGGTTGGTAAAGACATTCTCTCTACAAAGTCACAGAGGAGTTGGAAGATAATGGATATGTAGGAACTGCCCAGGAGTAAAAGAACTGCTGATGAAATATGATTATTTTGCAATTGTACATTGTGTTCTTCAGCTCATTACATTTTGTTGCTTCAAACCAAAAGAGTAAAGTCCATCTCTTTATTTTTTTATTTTTATTTTTTAACCTGTTTCCTTTACAGACTGGTCTCTCTCTGACAGGTGGTGTGCATGAGTTTCTTTGATATCGTGCTGGACTTCATCCTCATGGATGCTTTTGAGGATCTGGAGAACCCGCCCTCCTCCGTGCTGGCTGTGCTGCGCAACCGATGGCTCTCTGACAGCTTCAAGGAGACAGTGCGTTAAGCGGGTAGTCCTTGCACTGAGCGTGAGATCTCAGTGCCAAGGCTAGGAAAGAGTGTGGCCTCATCTGTCCTGGCTGAATTTTCTCTTTAGAAATACCATGCTTTCCTGAAGTTCTAAACAACAGTCTTCTGGTACATGTAAATTGTTTACAGGAAAGCTTTCCTTAGTTTGAAAGCAGCTGGTTGGCTCCAATAGACTTATTTCCCTAGCGGCCTTTATCAGTGATGCCATGGAGATGTTAAAAGATGACAATGCATATTTTCATGAATGAGAGGAAGAGGATCAAAATGTAGGGAAAACCACGTGGGTTTTTTGCACCTGGCCATTCATTCTGGTGGTACCTCAGCAGACACTGTTGCTCCAACTGCAGCACTTTCCTCTAGTCCTGGCCCCCAACTGCATATTTAAGACTTATTAGCTTCATAGATTGAGAAGACGATGGTTGGGAGGCACCTTTTAACAGCTCTCTGCTTACAGCCTGCGTTCTAGGGTGTTTGGCAACTATAGGCGATCTTCAAAAACACTTTGGCTTTTCTGGAATGGATCTGAAGTGGCCAAATCTGCTTACAGTTCACTTCGATTTTTGTCACTAATTTTAGAGTTGTTAGCACAAAAGGGCCACTGCTTTGATATTTTGATGGCTATATATTGGTAAACTTGTTTTATGAAAAGTAATCCCAGGTGCTGATGGGCTCTCTCTGTTAATCGTAGGCCCTAGCAACTGCCTGCTGGTCAGTTCTGAAAGCAAAAAGGAGGCTTCTGATGGTAAGCAAAATTAATTAAAAGGGAAAGAATCTAATGTATTTGAAGCTGAAAAGTTAACACCTAGATTTTGACAAAATATGAAATCTTAGTGGTTTAAGACTGAACTGAATTGCATTCTTTGTAATGCTTTAGAACGCTGGGGTCCTGCCGTCATTGCTCCCGTGCCGTGCCAGTGTTTTACTGAATGAGTCTGAGTTTATTCTCCCTTTTTCTTAATGTGAGGATTCAAAGGATGACATTGCCGGTTTGGTATTCCCTCTCGTTGCTCACAATACCGTAGGAATGGTCACAGACACCAAGCAACAAGGGGCTGCTCCTGAATTGTAGTTTTGCTGCTGGCAGTGCACTGAATGGCTCAGGCGCTTCTCAGCTTCCCAGCGCTGACTCCTGACCAGCTGTTACTTGATGTATTTCCCTTAAATCTGTGGCTTTTTAAAGTGTCACTGCCGATGAGTTCAGGGACCTGGGGAGCAGGAAGCCGCAACTTCACCACCCCAGTTCTGCCACAGGGTCTGCGGCCTCTGGCAAGTTTTCAGCTCCTATCCCACAACCAGCTGGTACGACTGCATTTGCCTCGTGAGATGGCTCAAAGAGAAGTGAGGGCGTTGGAAGCTGTATTGGTGGTGTCATGCACTAGCTCTGTCTTGCGTATTTGCATGCCCTTTCCTGGCTTGGTCCGGAGATTATGAATAGTCTATAAAGACTGCCTGATGGTTGCCTTCCATTTTCTTTTATTTATTTCCCTCCTGAAATAGTCCTTTAGAAACACAAAGATAGAAAGGTATAGTCATCCTTCAAGGGATCTGAAATATCAGTGTAATTCTGCAGGAAGAGATGGTCTTAAGTAGCTCTTAACTTCAGTTACTGAAGCACGGTACTTTCTGGTAGCTGATAAGGAATAAGCTGCTAATTCTGTCTGAGAGCTAAGACACCAACCAGTTCTTCCCTTCCCCGTGGCAGGTACCAGATGGCTTTATCTCTCATTTCTACTCCGTATCGGAGCATGTCAGTCCTGTTCTAGCCTTCGGTTTTCTGGGGCCCAAGCAGCATCTATCTGAAGTCTGCAGTTTCTTCAAGGTAAGGTGGCTTTTCTGTACCTGATCTGTGTGGGACTCCTGCTGTCTTCTGGCTTAAAGCTGCAGATGTGTGCTTTTGATGACTGACATGGCATTAAGAAACTTGGCTGTATACAAAAGCCTTCTAAAAATCACTGGGTTTTGAGATGCAGATTGCTGAATTCAGAATGATAAGAATTCCCAGCACAAATTACCATAGCTGATAGGAAATGTGTGTGATGAGATCAATTTATATCATCAATGTTGGAAAAGATTATGGATGCATATGCTGAAAGAATACATCATCTAAGAGAACATGGGGATCTTACAAGTTATTTGACCTTAAAGCCTAAATCCTCTTGTTCTTGTAGATAATATCATGATAAGCTTTGTTGCATTCATTAAATATTTCCATGGGTATTGCCATGGGCATCAGCATAGCTTTCCTAACTTCAGGAGTTCTGCTGTCTTATTTCAGAGGCATGAGGGGATCTAAACACAAAAGTAACACCCAGCCTAAAGCAGATCTTTGCTTGGATGCCAGACATGCAAAATTCCTTGTAGGCTTTTCTGCTTGCTGCAGTCCAGGCAGCTGGTATTGGCAGGTGGGAGGAGGTCTGCTTACTGTAAACCTTCCTTTTGTCTTTGTAGCACCAGATAGTACAATATCTGAAGGACATGTTTGATTTGGACAACGTGAGATACACAACGGTGCAGTCGCTGGCAGAAGACATTCTGCAGCTGTCGCGGCGGCGCAGTGAGATCCTCTTGGGATATCTGGGCACCGAGACTTCCCCGGAGATGAACGGCACGCTTCCTGGTGAAAACGAGCCACTGAAGGAGCTCATCTGATGTCACTCAGGGGAGGAAAACAGTTTTCTACAAGGACCTTTTTCCTCCCAGAGATGGATAAAACTACCTGCAATGCTCAGTGGTGGCAGCAAGACTTATTTCAACACACAGCAACCTGGTGGGACCTTCTGCTTTTTGTAGCCAGTAGTGTTTGCTGGGATGGATCCAGGACCACTTTCCAGCTTATGGTTTGAATTTCTTCTTTGTTCCACCTTCCTGTTCTTTTTATTATTATTACTTTTAATGTGTCATATAAACCACAAACTGCCTGGGCCCAGATTTTTGCCTGATTCCTTTGAATAGGGCAACATATGTACACGTTTCACCTGTGTGTTTTCTGGGAGATGATCCCTGATGTTTACGGTTGTGTGTGAGAGCAGGAACATCATTGGTAAATTCTCCACTTAACCCATAGCTTCTCAAGGAGGCTTTGTTTGCTTTGGGATTTTTATTATCGTTCTTTCTCTGCTGTGTTTCTACAGACATTACTGCTGATTTTACCTTATGTGTTTTAACACATGCAATGTGACTAGCAAAGATTTCTTTCCCAAGGAGGAAGAAATACTTCTGTAAAGCACTGAAGTAAAATGCAGACTTCTGTAACCAGTCTGAAGCTCTAAAGAAGTTGGTCTGCTCCCTCTGTGTTGCTGCTCTTTGCAGGGCAGATGACGGGCTCTGTGCCATGGTCATCCTCGCTTAGGAGATTGCTGAGGTCTACGTTTGCCCCTAAGGCAAGCTAGTGTGAGGAGGGGGTGGATTTGCATCCTGTCTCTGCATGCACAAAGTCTTTAACATACATCAAAGTGCCTTGCTGTATTTCAGAATGAGCCAGCAGCAGTTTTCGCTGGGCAGGAGGTGTGGGGTGTAAAAGCAGAGGGAACCGGTGTAGCATGGTGCCTATTCCTACTGTGCACAAGGCAGTAAGAGGTGCAGATGTTGGATGTGGTGTATGAGAGGGGTTATGTGTGCTGGATACCTGAGATCAAGCTGCTAGAGAGGCAACGACTCTTTTGTCAATCCTAAGAAACACAGCCTAGTTTTGGGTATAGATCAAATGCATGTGTATGTATGTTTTTTGTAGTGTGGGGATGGGCTCTTCTCAAACGATGTGATCCTGACTGTGCAGCCGGCACCTGAAATCTGGCTGCTCTGGGACACGTGCTGAGTTGGATACTAGTGTAAGCAGGGGAGTGTGCTGGACTTGAGGCGGTCCTGGCTTTTGTGTGAAGTTTGCAGTGATTTGCCAAGTCCTCTGTGAGTGCAATGCCATGGATGAAGGCTGAGGGTCCAGCCTGTCCTTTCTTCTGTTTCAGTCCACATATGGCTCCAAGTCACAGCTTCAGAATGTGCAGGTCTTCAGGGAGAAGAAAATGTGAACTTTCACAAAAACACAGGCTTCACTGTTTTTTCTCTGGACTGATTAGTTATCCCTTGTGTCTGTTCCAGGTAAAAGGCATAAGTCTTATCTAGCCATATTTTTGCAAGGGAAAAATAAAAGTAAGAATCTGGAGTTTTCATAGGGGTGGAGAGTCAGTGCACAGGCTTGGAGAATACAAATGTCTTCTTTCTTCCTCGTCAGATATCTAATGTGGATTCTGCCGGTAAAAGCAGGAAGGAAGTAAGCAGGGAAAAAGTAAACAAGAAGATGTAAAAGGAGCAGATAAATGCTCCTGAGATGCTTGCAAGAGGGTAAGCATAGAGCACGTAACATCTGTTGCTCTGTAAGCACATCAGACTGATGTGGTTTATCCTGAAGAACAGATTAATGCAATAAACAAGACAGTGCAGAGGCAGAAGCGAGGAGCAGCTGACCTGAGTGAGGCTGCATGAAATAAACTGTTATGAGAAGGATTTGAGAGAGACCAATTGAAACTAGGAAAGGTCTCTGCGGTGCCTTGCTCCTGGCAGGATGCAGTGAGAGAAGAAACAGAGGATGCTGTATTAGCATGACACACCTGCTATATGTTAACTGTGATTTAAAAGTACGTTATATTCTGAAAGCAAGTTACTTTGCCAAAAAAAATGTTTATAGTGCTTTGTGCTCTTGTATGGCTGGTTTAGAAGAAAGAGTAACTTCAGCAGCTTTGTATAGTGGTTAAAATGATGCTAAAATGTGAAGATTAATGTAATAAGATGGATTGTAATTCTAAACAATCAATGCTGTTAATTTCAGATTTTTAGAGTTGTTTTATGTGTATTTATTTAGTACTTTGAGTGTCTTTTGGCCTCAGTGCTTGGGGCAGCCTGCCTACTTTGTGTACAGACAAGAACACTGGCTGCTGACTTTGGTCTTTTTGCATCCTTGCGGGAGAGGATACTGAAACAGGGTCCCCGTGAAGCAAACACTAACTTGCACTGTGGCTTTTTAAACTACAAACTTCTAAATTCCTAGTCAATCAAATGGAAGAAAGATAATTTTATTACATCTTTATGCTTTTCCTTAGCCCTTATTGCAAATAGGGTATGCTACCGTCCCAGTGAAGGTAAAGAGGGATCTTCCTCGAGAACAGCCGTAGCTTCTTAAAGGTTGATTTCTCCCCCTCTGCCCACCAACACTAACTTGCTCCTGCACAAGTCAAGGATGTCTGCTGAGAAAAACTGATTTTCTATTTACTGGGGATGTTGTTAAACTTCTCTTTGCCCCACTCCTCCCTGCTACTTCATTGCTGCTCTTTCTCCCTCCCCAATCCCAGTGTAGCTTGAGAGGAAAGGCAGAAGAAAGGTGTTTGCGGCCTCTGAAGGGTACTGTTCAGATCAGCAGGCTCAGAGGAGCTGGTCCTGTGGAAGAAGCTCTCCTTGACCCACGGGGTGGTGGTCAGTGACGTGCTGCGTTCAGCTCCTTTGGCTGCAGCCGCGAGCAGGGTCTCAGGCTGATCCCATCGAGAGCATTGGTTTTTTTGGGTAGAGTAAAAGGGTTATGACGGAACCACTCCTGACCTCTGGCTTCATAAGAGATCACTAGAAAATCCTACTTTCCCTGGCGTATTGTGTTTAGTAAAGGAAATTCTTCAGTATTAGTAGCAGTTGAGATACGTATTCGAGTAGAATCTCTAGAGATAAGATATTTGCCTTTTTTATAATGAACCCTTATTCTCAAGGGGTTAAATCATTCTGGGCTGACACTTGCAAGATTTTAACGCTGATGGGGATTTAAAGTGGCTTAGCAGCTATGAAGTAAAATCCTTCAATAGTTTCTGATGCTTAAACAGAATTTCAGATATGCATGACTTTCCATTTTTATGTGGAGGTTGTAACAAGCTTCACCAGTGGTTGAAGTACATATTCAGTACTTTAGTATATATGTAGAGACTACACCAAATGACTCTAGGACAGTCTTTATGATCTTTAAAGCACAAATACATTAATAAAAAAAAAAAAAAGGAAAAATCTGCCTTGTTGTATCTACGGGATCAGTGTGGCTTTGAAGAGCATTTGTGCTGTCTTGTACAAGGATGTAGGAAAGATAAGGATTTCACTTACCCCTCTTCAGTACAACATTCCTCTGCCATATCTGAAAGTAATGAATGTAAACTTGTGCCTGTTTTTTTTTTCTTGATTTCCTAAAGGTGTAAAAATCTGCTCTTCTTTTGCTTCTTTCTTTTCTTTGCAGATAATTTTTTTTTTTTTTAAATACCTTTAATCTTAGGATGTGGGCATTACAAGTCAAATAAAACTTTCCTTCATGATTGTGTTTTTTGTTTCTAAATTTCCTGGCGAAACTTGCTAGAAGCTCAAGTCTTTTTTTTTTTTAGGTGACAGTTGTGGTGACACCTCTGGTGCGAAAGTGATGGTGTAGTACAAGGCTCGCTCTTCCTAGAGTCGAAATGCTAAACTTAAAGCAAGTAAACTTCAGGGGTTTGTTTGCGTGGGGAATCTTCCTGGTTCTGCTGAAGACGAGTCTGTAGATTAAACAGGCTATAAAATAACAAGACAGCTCATTGTACTTTGAGCAGTGGTTGAAAACTGTGGGGTTTCATTTTTCAGATTTTTCTTTTCCCGTGGCGGTTTGATTGTGTTTGGGTGTGGTGTGGGTAGGCTTAGCAGGCTGTGATAAAGTGGTAACAGAAATCCCAGTGAGGAGCAGAATCTCTTAAACATTGTCCAAATTCTTGTAGCAAACTTATCATCCTCCCAAAGTATGTGAAAGAAACCCAGAGTAAAGGCTGTGGGTTGATATCAGAGATGCCCATCTGCTGCGCAATGCAGGAAACTCATCTTCTCATTCTTCTGAAGCAATTACAGTATGTTTAAATACTTTCATTTTCAAATGATGCAGAAACCAGATTGAATCAGATAGGCTGTTTGCTTCCACAGTGATTAAGATTTCATCCAGATGCTTAAGAATAAAAAAAAATAAGCCTCGGTTAGCATTAATGCAAGCCTGTCGCGAACTGTGATGTATGCAAATACAACGTTCATGAATAGGAAAATTTTTGTCTCATGCCACACCCTGAAGGCTAGTTGAAAGAGTTAAAAGGAGTTTATCTTAGTTTCCATGGTGTCAGACTGTATACTCATTACATCTCCGGAGCAGCTTTGTGCTTTCTTATGCTGAAGGAACAGAGCAAAGGCTGCTCCGTGTATTGACACCTTCTTCTTATGTTCAGGAAGGAGTGGGTGAATATAGCAACGAAGCCCACAATTTTCAGTACTTGTCATGGTACATAGATCAAATGTAATCCACTCTGCCAGCATAACTCTATATTCAATAGCTTGGAAAGGAGGAGATTTATTTAACTTGAATAATGAAAGCAGTAAATCACTCATGCTACCTTGTATAGCAGTCTTCTGCAATGAATCGAACTTCTGCAGTAAATATTTGCTCTTTCTTTCCAAGTAATGAGATTTTAATGCTGATTTTTTTTTTTCTTGCAATGCCAGGAAGAGCGTCAGCTTTGAAGAGCCCGTTGAAATTAATAGTATGTAATCATAATTGCTATCTGAAAACACGTATATTATGACTGCAGGAGAAGGAGTTTTCTCCCTGTTCTGAAATCTTGCTTTAAGGTGAACGTGCTAAGGGATAGAAATCCTAGTCTGTGTGTTTTTCTGACATATAAAAATTAAAGGCAACCCCTTGCCTATGTTTATCACTTCTTGCCTTGCTCTTGCATATTTATTTTTCATAGAATCATAGAATTGCTGAGGTTGGAAGAGACCTTTAAGATCATCAAGTCCAACCATTAACCTCCCCTGACAAAAGCCACTTCTAAACCATGTCCCTAAGTACCCCATCCACCTACCCTTTTTTTAAACACCTCCAGGGATGGTGAATCCACCACCTCCCTGGGCAGCCTATTCCAATGTTTAATAACCCTTTCAGTGAAAAAATGTTTCCTAACATGTTTCCTTGTTTTCTGTAAGTTTTATTTTTTTTAAAACTGAATTCACTTAGGTGGTTTGGTCTGTAGGTGTGTTTGCCTTCCACGTGCAACGCTGCTCGTTCAGCTCACTGTTGCGGTGCTGCGCTGTTTGTGTTCTGCTTTTTCCTCAGGCTCCCCAGGTAAGTATTATTCTCTGGGGCCACATGTAGGGAACATTCATTTCAGTTCGGCCTTCAAAGTGGGTGATTTTAGTAGTCAAAGGTACTTGAGGAGGAAAAAAAAGTATTACATGGACGGGGTGTTCCCTGACCTTTGTGGTACCTTTTAAAGGAGGTGCAGGGTATCAGCATCCCGATTTCTCTTGAGATTTGGCAAGGGCTTTATTTTCACACGTGCGTGTTCACACAGGAGCTGCTGGTCCTTTACAGAGCTATAAAGGAGATGTGGCTGTAAAAATCTATCTTCTTCCTCGTGTTATTTTAAAAAGATAAATTTAAAAAAATTACAATTTTCAGCAGACCTTAGACCTTGTCAGTCAATCACTCCTGTGCAGGGGCAAGAAGTGTTGTTTGGCTAGTGAAATAATCCTTATAAGTAGTAATACCATTTATAAAATGAAAGCTTGCCTTTCAAAAACACATCTTTTCACCCTTGAAAAGGGTGACGTGACACAAGGGCGGTTTGGTTTTCCTTCGCTGACAGCGGGGCCAGAGGAGGAGGCAGCTCCTCGCCCCGCCGGCCCCACGCTGTCCCTCTGCGGGTCCCCTCCCATGGCGGCAGGGGACACAAGCTCCGCGGCGGGAGGCCGTGAGGCGATGGGGCGGCGGCAGGGAGGCTGTGTGTGTGGGGTGTCTCCCCGGCTCGGCTCGTCCCCGAAGCGGGGCACCAGAGGGCTGTAGCGGGCGGCGGGGGCCATTTTAACCTCCCGGTCGCCGCCAAACCCCCTCCTCAGCCCGCTGTGCCGGCCACCACAGCGCCGCACCTGATTGGCTAAGAGGTGGCGGCAACGGAAGCTGTTGATTGGCTAATCTGCATCGCTCCCTTCGCCAATGAGGAAGGGCAACGACGCCCGCCTTTCTTTCGATTGGCTTTCCCGCTACCTGCGTCCACCTCCTATTGGACACCGGTGCGAGTAGGCTATTGGCTTTGCCGCTCCCCGGGTTGGATTTTTAATTGGGTGGCTGTGGGTNNGGCCGGCGCCTCACCTGCCGCGCAGCGTCATTGGCCCGCCGCTCTCCGCGCCTCCGCCCATTGGTCGCACCGCCTCTTAAGCGCGCTCCCATTGGCCGTGGTGGCCCGGCCCGGTATCCGGGTAAGATGGCCGCAGTCGGAGAGTGCTCGCTCCCCGCTCCGTGGCGGCCGGTCTCCCTCACTCACGTCGAGTATCCCGCAGGTAAAGCTCCGCTTCGCCCCCGCCCGGCCTCCCGCTGGCCGCCGCGCCGCTCCCCGCGGCGGGCCCCTCCCGCCGCCCCACCGCACCCCTGAGGGCTGGGCTGGCGGCTGCAAAATAGTGAGCCATTGAGCGGCCGCCCTGAGGCGGCCGGGCGCGCGTGCGCGCTGGGGGCAGTGGGACCCCCTGCCGGATCCTGAGCCGCCGGGGGGGGGGAACGGACGGGACGCTGCGCATGCGCCCTGGCCAGGCGCCCGGCTCCAGGGGCTGCCCAGCCCTGAGCGGGGAAGGGGCCGGGAGGGGGGGCTGGGGCGCGGCCCTGTCCCGCCGCCCTGTGGCACTACCTTGTCACCTTCCCCTCGCCGCTCCCCCGCAGCCCCCAGGCGTCCCTGGCCATGTGTCTCTGGGCCTCGAGGTGCGGGTAGCGCCCAGGGCGTGCCCAGCCCCAGTGTCACCCCACAGCGCCATGGCGGGGCCGGGTGTCCTCTCCCTGCTCTGCTGGTGGGTGTCTGGGGGATGCTGGAGGTCTGGTGTGTCTCAGCGAGCTGGCTGGCCCTGGTCTGCCCTCGTGGTGTCCCACAGAGCTGTGCTGCGGCAGGGCGGCCCTGTCCCTGAGGTGGGCTTGGCTGCCAGGCAGCTTCTGTGGTGGTGCTGGGAGCAGGCCCCGGGTCGGGCTTTGAACAGGCGGCGCTGTGGGAAATGCCCAGAGGACGACAGGCTTCCTGCAGGTCAGCCCTTGGCAAGGTGGGTTTGGGTATGCTCCGTGGCAAGAGGTGATGGGTGCCCGTGTGCAGGATGGGCTGTTCCAGTGGGGCAGTGGCATGATCCACAAAAGCCCTGTGTCGTGTCCCTGTGGCACGCTGTGGTAGGATGCATCCCTGATCCACCAGTGTGCAAGAGCAAATAGGTCTGTATTCAGGTGGCGGCTGTCTAAGCAATGTCTGATTACTGACTGTGGTCTTCAGGAGCTCCTCTTCAGGTGCTTTACGCTGTGTTGGTTTTGGGTGAGATGACAGAAAAAAGCTGCGTGTTGTAATTAAAGATAATAGAAAAGCAAGGCGTGAAGTGTTAGAGTGTTAGTATTGACAATCTGGTCAAAACCCAAATTTGATGTTAACACTGTTCTCAATATTGCTAGTTCTCTTAGCAAGTCCTTAACTTGCCATAAAGTGCTGCTGCGTGTCCTGCTTCAATGGGATTTTTAGTTCCTGATAAAAGCTCCTCTCAGTCGTGCAGTACCTAAAGCTTCTAAAGTGCTTAGGGATCTTCTGGGTTGAAAGTACCCTTTTAGCCAGGAGACTTGAAATGTGACAACACTGAAAAAATCTGGTGCTGGAAATATGTTATTTCTTGCACCCCACCAGTATGTCTGTTTTGTGGTTTTCTGTGATACTTTACATGAAAGATTGGCGTTTCCTTTTCTGTCTTGTGTTTTCCTTCACCCTGTACTTACTTCTGCCATCCCCCTTCTGAAATATATTTATGTGACAGTTTGGGAGAGATGGGGGAATAATCTTTACAGTAGTACTGATAAATTAATCTTTGTATCTTATCTCCTTATCTGAACCTGGCAGCATGCACAGGGCATCCTGTGCACCTTGTGTTGGATTGGTTTGGGAAATGGAGGTGGTTGAAATTGCCGCATAAGGGTTACCTGTCAGATCTTAAAGAATGTGACATAATGTGATTATTTTCTCTCTGTGTTGAGTACTTTTATACAGGCAAATGGAGAAGATCATTGTGTGGAGGGGGTAAATCACCACCAAGATTAGGGTTATGTATTGAGAGGATGAACAGTGTGTTTGTCGTCGACAAAACGTGTAATTACGGAAGCCTGTAAAGTAGAGACAAAGGATTGAAACATTCAAACAGCTGGAGGTACAAAAGTTTCTTAATTTATTTTGGTCTAGAAAAATGAGTTGCGGTAAGGTGGTAGGTCTCATACTTCTACCTGGGTTTGGGGAAAGTGCTCTAACTTTTAGAAGGCTGTTTATGTTCTGTCTCTGTACAGCTTAAGTTCGAGTCTATAAAGCTGCTAGATAATGTATATTTATAAAATAGTGATGTTGGCAGTATGCTCAGCACAACGGAGTTAATGTAGCCCTGTGCTGATAGAGAGTGGTCAGAATGAGAAATAGATCCTGCTTTTACCAACATAAATTATTAAGCTGCCTTGGCATGTTGTACACTGTTGTGTGGCTAACATCTTTTGCTCTTTGCTGATCTCAGAGACTGCTGGCCTGGAGTGTAGCGTGCTGAGCCACTGTGGCAATGGGCTTTTAAAATCTCACGATTTTAATGACTTCCAGTGCAGAGCTGCTGTTGTCCCAGCTTTCATCTGCCAAGGGTGATGGTCCCTCTCGCTGTGACCAGGTGAAAAGCAGTCACTGCTGATTTCTGTCTGGCAGATGAAGCCCATTATTTGTTTTTCTGCTTGTAATCGTGAAGGGGAGAGGTGTCTCCAGAAGGGTGCTCGTCCTCCCTCTCTTTATCTAGCGTCCTTATCAATAGTGATACAGTGCAAAACACCAAACAGCCATCCTCACTGCTTGTGGGGCTGCTCAGTTCTCCAGGGGCTTTCTGCAGTGTCAACTTGGAGCAAGATCAAATGAGAAACAGCGGATGAACGCTGTAGTAGTCAACTGGAAACTGGTCTGAGTAATGGGATCTTGGAGACCTAACCCAAATATTACGACAGTAAAAGTCAAGATCAAACACAGGGAGAAGAAACCAGCGAAGGCAGTGTTACTCAACAGTGTGTTAAAGCATGCTGCTGTAGAGGACAGTCTTTAAAAACACCGTTCTGGTATTGCTTTCAGAAATGTTGGGTCCTGGAGCTTTTCATATCAGCAGCTGTACTTTGATGAGACCAAGGAATGATCTGGCATAGTGTTGGGTTGCTGGCAGGTAGGCAGGAATAATCCTTCTGTATGTCTTTCCAGTAATCAGCTGGTGATTGCATCAGGATTGTTAAGTCCTTTGATGGATATGGTAAAGCTATACTCTGAATACGTCTGATTGCTCTTTAAATCCATTTCCGCTTTGGATCTCACAGTAACTTTGGCACTGAGCTCTTAAACTTAATGTGGTTGTTGTTTCTTTTCTGCTTTTAAGACCACTGCTCAGTAATTTCATCAAACGTGGTCTATCTCATGTGCAGTGAGAGGTGGTGTCCATTTGTCCATATCATCCATGACTTCATAGAACTGTTGTATCCTCTGTTTTCCTTTTTCAGCTGAAAATCTGAGTTATTTGATATTTTCTGAGTGGCTACTGTTTCATTCTTGTTATCTTTGTCCCCTTTCTATTTGCCTTTAATGTGTTTACTGTCCCTTTTTGGATGGTGACACCGGAATCGCATAGTAAACTTCTGTAGTGCTGTAACAGTAACTTGTTTTGCTCTTAAATGTTCTTGCCTTTTTGACTGCTGCAAAGCGTTGGATACTACTCTGAGGGTATTGTCTCACACTAAGCCTGAGGGTTTCTTGTTTGATAATAACCAAACTAAATCTTGTCATGTTGTGTGTATAATTAGGGTTGTTTTTTCCCGTATGCATTGCTTTGCATGGGGTGACTTCGTTGCAGACTTAAAACTCATCTTCAGGGACTTCCTGTCTGTAGGGTGAGTTTCACTGGAGAAACATTGAGTTCCTGGTTTGTTTGGGTTTTTTATTATTATTTGGAGAAAAGAAAAAGAAAACTTCCTCTCTTCAGCACAGCTGGGATTCTTAAAGCTCTGGGACTTTCTGGACCTCCTCTCCTTGCATTGGACAAATTCTTTAAGGAGAGAAACCCGGCGTGCCAAACCCATTTTTCTGCAGAATGACAGAGAATCTTCCTGTTTTCTCAGTTGTGAAGGGTGTTTACTACAGTGAGGCAGAGCTGGAGAGGCAAGCATACAGAATCAACCTATTGGTGAGAAGGTGTGTTGGAGCAAAGGTGCTGGTGCTGTGTATGTACTTTGGCTCAGCCGTTCCTGTTGCTATTGAACATCAGTACGTGCTGCTCCTATAGGAATGTTTGTTCTGATAACCCTTGCTGTGATTTCTGTTTAGGGTGGTAGCCTGCCAGTCAGGGCTCATCTTGTATCTAAGTAGTATCTGTTGAAACAAGCCGATACCGCTTAGTTGTTTGGCTTCTTTAATGAGGGGTTTTATGTTTTATCTTCCTGCAGAAGTTTCATGTCTGATGTGTGCCTCTTATGCTGTAATTTAAAGGCTCCTGAAGATATTTTTACTGTCCCACAGCTTGTGATACCAGGATATGCGCAAGTAGAGGAAATGACGATCCATCGTGAATATTTACTGGTGTAAATGCATGTGACACAAATACACTGCATGCTGTCCATGCAACTTGCACACATGCATCTAGTCAAGAACACACGACCAGCAGCAGTGCCACAAATAGATGCTTCAATAGGAAGTGGTGGTGGCGGTGGTAAAGCTGGATCTTGTGGTAGGATGTGGTTACAGTGCCCTTAATTTGCATTTTTACATTATATACAGGTTAAGCTAATGTGAAGCTTGGGTATTTCCACTGAAAGAATGCTGGGTAAAATGTTGAATTGGAGCAGAAGTAGATGCTGAATGAAGGCTGAAAAAAATAGTGTGCTTCTGAGCTATATATAGTGTTTCACCTAATTATCTCTGGGGTGCCTAAAAATGAGGTAGTTGCGTTCTTTATTTTTGTACCTTAAGCCCCAAATGATGTCCAGGGAAGGCTGGACTTTAAAAAAGCAGAATTTAAAACAAAACAGTGCCCAAGCCGTATATTAAATAGATTTTCCTTTTGCATTTTTACCAGAGGTTTTGTCTTTTTTTCTTACTAGTTGGAGGAATTGCTTTAAAATTCCCAAATTCAGTAAAATGAAGAAAAATTAATTTTTACAAAAAGGTGGGGAGGGGACCTGCTTGCTAAATGTGACTGGATTTCAAATTGTCGGCTCTCCTGCAAGTCTCCTTTCCCTGGGAATAAGTCTCTGAGCGTACTGGAGCGTGAGAGTAGATTTGGAGAGACACAAGTAATCACGCTCTGAGGCCCCGAGAGCGCTGCGTAGTGATCAGCGCTAGCCTTTCTCTCGGAGCTTGCTTTGCCTTTTTTGCTGGGGATTTCCGGTCATTTCGGAGCTGGTTTAGTTAGTGCAGCTCTGCCTTGAACCGCGAGTTCATTTATGGTGACATTAGTGAGTTCCTGGTGTAGCTCCCACGGCACAGTAAAAGCGCTGTCTTCAGTTAGTGTGCAGTTATTTATTTGCCTCCCCCCTAGAAAAAGTGGCTTCAGAATGTGATTCTGTTTGATTTCTGTTAGCCACAGTAATATGAAATTTTATTAGTGCTATCTCTGTTCTATGTTAAATGGGCAGTTGGAATGTTTGGGGAGCTATTGTGTTAAGATTGTCTGAGTAAAGGCCTTGGTACTCTGCCTGCAGGCAGCGCCTGGGAGCGATGATTTCTGGTTCTTCACCTCAGGCTCAAGTGTGGGTTGTGTGCTGGTGAAGTCTGGGTGGTTTGTTTTATTTGGGTATGTTATCATATAACATAATGGAGGATCTTGAGTTTGCTACTGCTGATGCTGTTTGAATTAAAAGACTACTTCCTTAAGCACTCCTCCACCATCTGCACAAGAAATAGAACCCCCCTGAGAAGATAAATAATCTGGTTTGGTTTCTACTTGACAAAATTATGGGGTTTAGTCTTGAAGTGCTAAGCCTTTATATACCATGGAGTAAGAGAGTGAATGACCTGAAATGTGGTGATTCCTTGATGATAAACTATCTTCAGTTGGTAACACTGGAATTGAGACTCTTAGAAAGTATTCCAAAGGCTTTCAGTGTAGTTTTGATTGTTTGGTGGCTTGTCTTATGAATTCCCTCATCATTTAAGACAGGATTCATTTTGTTGAGAGTTTGTGATTTATGTAAAACCATAAGGGGCTTGATTCTCTATTGCCAGTTAACTGATACTGTCGCTTACATCCATTTAGCATTACTGTAATACATTGCTGTTCTGCTTTGGGAGCATTTGGAACCCACCTGATGCAAGGCTAACCTGCCATGTGGTGCAAGAAAAATTTAAAATTCTGTGTCTTCTAATGCTTTTCAGGTTAAAAAACAAAACAGGACCTCACTTCAGTGAAAACCAGGTATTCTTGGGGATTTTGTCCTCCAACTCTTCCTAATTTCACTGGTGTTGCAAACTAAAACTCCTGCAAGTAATCCTTGCTGATGATGTTGCTGGTTCAGAAATTGTCCTGGAGAGCATTGTTAAAGAGAGCATCTGTCATTCCTTTAGTGTCCAGCCCAGCCTATACCAGAACACAAATCTAACCCGGAGTCTGGAATTCAAGAGGGTTCTGTGCACTGTACCTGATGTAACCACAACTATGTGGCAATAACATCAGCAGTGTGAACTTTGTAGCAGTGCAGTAACTTTTTTCTTTTCTTTTCTTTTTTTTAATCAGTTCCAGTATTCAGAGGCTGAGGTTGAAGTCCATTTTGCCAATTGCTGTTCTAAAATGTGGGTGTGTGGGCTGGGGAGACTCAGTATCTTGCAGTGGAATTGATCTAGGAATGAGTCCAATGCTCAGCCTTGCAGAGGCATCCTGTTTCCTTTTGAAAGGAGGGAGGAAGGATAAATTTATGTGGGGGCTGATCCTTTTGTGTTCAGTGGTGGGATGGAGAAGATCTAGTCTCTGAGAACCAGTATAGAAAGTACCCTGTCTCTGAAGTTACTCAGTGGGTTCGTACCACGTTTTTGTAGTGACCACTGTCTTTAAAGATTCTCTGGTAGATAGTTCTTGCTCTCCTGATATGAGTTCCTGATCTCAGAGCAAAATTACTCTGATAATTTTTTTTGTTTCCTCAGAATTTATGCTGACATCTTCTCTCCGAATACTTTTGTATGTGTCCTTTTTCAGGGAACAGAGGAAAGAGAAACTGAAATCAAAACCCATAGCTGCTTTTTACGCTTGTTTGCTTACTACTGTGTCTGTGATAGCTCAGGGTAAAGGTTTTGAGGTACCTTATGACCTCTTGTGAGGTCCTGTTGCTGCTCCCCAGTTCTCCCTGGGGGATAACTAGGCTGTGAGCTATTTGAGGTGGTGGCCCACAGTCACTTCTGTGTGATACAAGTGGGCTACTGGTTAAAAAGCAGAGTCTCCTTATTTTTCTCTTTACCTCCTGCTATGTTTAGCTATTTATTTCCTTCCCATTTTGCTAATGCTAGTGTTCATGCAGACACATGGTGAGACAGATTAAGGAGCTGATCCAGCTGAAAACTAACCCATTTTAGTAAGGGAGTGGGGAAGGATTTGTTTGGGGAGCGTTTGCTGGTAATTGCTGGCACAGGGAGGCAGTATGAATGAGGGGGAGGGAAAGACACTGCCTCTTTTGCAGCAGCCTGTGCTTATGTTGGATTAAAGTGACTCCAGGCCCACACCCATGGTCATGGTTGTAAATTGGCTGGCAGTAATATCTGCTGAATGATGCCAAGCTCCTCTCGCCCCTGCTTTGGAACCTGCATGTAAGCACTGCTGTCTTCCTTGCCCGGGCTCCTCTTGGGCTGGAGCAGCAGTAGTCAGTCTGCAAAATGGAGACTTGCTGCAGTGCTGAGTTTGCCCCTCTGCTCTCTGATTCAAGGCACCAGCTGACCCATGCTCTGGTGGCAGATAAGAACCTGTGAAGTTCAAACTGATTTGTTTCTCTTGTTTGTTTCCCTAGGTGATTTCTCTGGTCAGCTTTTAGCTTATTTGAGTCTTGGTCCAATATTCATTATTGTTGGCTTTGTAACACTCATCATATTCAAGAGAGAGCTTCACACGGTGAGTCCTCCTCTCTCTTCCCAGCTTTTCCTTATGACAAAAGTAATTTCCTTTGTCACCTGGTGCTCCTGTATTCACACTTCATTTTCTCTCTTTAAAGAGCAGGGTTAGGTAAGGTGATCCTCCTGTCAAAGAACAGCAGGAGACACTTATCACCTGTACCTGGTTAAAGGGCTGCTTAGCCTTTGCTAGCTTTTCTGTTACTGTGTGGTATGTTTTGGGCATTATCCATCCAAAAACATAGAGGAAGATGCCTGAGGAACTAAGGAATGCTGTTGCAGAGTGGGAACACTCCCAACATCCTGTGGGTTTCTGCAAGATGGGCAGCATATGCAGGAGATGGTGTCTGTAACTCAGTAGGATGTGCTTTCTTTGAACTACTGAGTCAGAAAAAGGGGATACCAAATAAAACCGACAGATTCCCAAGGGAGTAGATCTGTCTATAAGGGCTACTTTCTACCTGTGAATCGAATACCAGGGACAGAAGTCTCTTCTGTCCCTCATATTTGACTTTTCTGTTCCGTTGTATTCTCTGTTACTCGGACTTCTGTCCAAATAACCAACAAGGAACTTTTTTGTAATACACAATGCTTTCTGTCTGCTCTGACAGGTACTTGGGAATCAGTGTCATGGAGAAATTCCTTTTAGGAAGTATAAACCTATTGTAACACTTGCCTTCAGTAAACAGATAAAACAGGGGCCAGTGAAAGGATTTTGGCAGCAGATTTCTAATACGGGCCATGGTGTCATGGGAACCAGTGGCTCAAGGGACCTGGGAATGGGACTTCTAGGTTATTAAGCCGATGCTAGCTGGGAGAGGCAGCTGTTAAGTTTTGGCAAACCAAAGGAGAGAATAAGCTAAGAGTAACTATTGCACAAATTCATAGGTTTTTGAATACAGGGGCTTGTTAGGTGTTGGTGACAAGGCAAGTGCTGAGGTTGATTCCCAGTCCTTTATGTGGGAAGTCACCATTGCGCTGGAGAGAGATGCTGGCTGACTTGCGGCAGCCTGACCCATAGCTCAGGACGCAGGGTGAAAAACTGCTTCATCACCTGGAATGGGACTGAGTGTTAAGGAGGCAGAGTATCATCACCAGCTGGGAATTTGATCACAGCAGCAGGACTAATTTAGGGCAGGGGTATGGACTATGGAATTAAAGAGTAAAAATAAATGCTACCAGTCTGGCTCAGTTCAGAATGTGACTTCATTTTAAACCAAAGACAGCAACTTCAGTATTAAAATATTCATAGAGAGAAAAGCCAGAAAGCATAAAAATCACCTTTTTAAAGTTATTTACTCAAGTAACAGTGTGGGCGCTCCCCCTGTTGGTCGTCGGGGAAAAACAATCCCTTAAAACCTGCTGTGTTAAAAAAATGTCACTTTCTGCACTTGCTGGTGGAAGTATGCTAACAGAATTGCTACACAGTGTCATTTTTGTCTATTTCCATTTATCATCTGGTGAAAAGCTGCATATACACAATGTGTTGCCAAATACAGAGAGTGGGCTGAAAAATAAATGCTTTTCTTCCTCAGGTAGAGAATTTTGAAGCCATTGTTTTTAACTCTAGTAGTCAAAAAAGAAAATCAGAAACATATGGCTTGGGGTTTTGTCAACAGAGAGAGCCTGGTAAGTAGATGCATCTTTTAGATAGGATGACACGGTTGTCTTGCCTTCACAGATCTCTTTCTTGGGAGGGCTGGCATTCAACGAGGGAGTGAACTGGTTAATAAAAAATGTAATCCGGGAGCCTCGACCCTGCGAAGGTATGGTATGGCCCCTTGGTGTCATGGTGTCGGTTGAGTTTTGAGTGGAATGCTAACTGTGGGGGGGTTAGAGGGTAGTTTCCCCTTTGCCTCATGTTGGCTTTGGATGTTTGGGTGTAAGAAGTCTGGCAGAGCCATCTGAGCTGAGACGTGTCCTGTGAACTCATGTGCACATACTTCGGCAGAGTGGTCTGGCTTCATATCTGGAGTGTTCCAGCTGCTATGTACAGAGTAGACCTTGACCATACTCTTTCTTCTTCTCTTCCCAGAAGCCCATTCAACAGTGACCACAAAATATGGGATGCCGTCCAGCCACTCCCAATTCATGTGGTTTTTCTCTGTCTATTCCTTTCTGTTCCTTTATTTAAGGTAAAAATTCAATGTTAGGTTTTGGCTGTTAATATGTTGAAACACATGAAATAGATGGCTCCCTTGCTGTGTGCCACTTCAGTGGCATAATGGAATTAAATCTGAGGAACCGCACAATTTATTGTGGCTAGGGTGGAAGAAGCATGTGTCTCTCGACCTGAATGTAGGACTGTAGTTACCATTGCTGAAAACCAAAGGGTATGGGTGGGCGTCCTATACCTGTCTGGGTACAGGTCTCCTCATTTGCTTTTCCTAAGCTGTGATGATCCACCAGTGTGAGGGAAGAGGGGGGGAATAGGGACGAGGAAAGAAGAGCCGCTTTCTCATGTGTCTGCTCAGTTTTGTCAGTGGGGTCGTCTGCAATCTTTTAGGTAATACCTGTTGCCTACTTGCATGACCTTTTAGTTCACCTTCCTTACCAAGTTCTGGTTTTACATGCTGTGCTGTGCTTTTCTGAAATTCTCGCTGGGGCATGGCTCTGTCTTGTGGCTCCACGTGTGGAGGAGGACAAAACTCACAGTTCCTCCTAGCTTTGTGGACAATGGAGGGACTCTGACGTCTTGGCTCCCTGTTGCATATGCTCAGCATGTGCCTTTCACATCAGTTGCAGTAATTGTGAGCATTCTGCTTTCCATCACAGCAATCCCTGTTAACAGTTGGAGAGAGAGAGAGAGAAGCGTGGCTTTCTGGCTTCTCTTTAACTGCTGCCAGTGGGACAGATTGCTGCTGGGATGGTATCGAGCTGCCCATGACCCCACTGGAGTAGAGCTTTCTTAGGGTTTCAGAGATAGCGAGAACAGAGATAAGGACTGCTCAGCTCCCTGCCACTGTGCTAATGGCTCTCCATCTCTTTCAGAATGCACCAAACAAACAATGCGAGGTTTCTGGATTTACTATGGCGACATGTGCTGTCCATCTGCCTCGTCACAGTGGCTTTGCTAGTCTCATATAGTAGGTATGGAGCAATTGTTTGTCTTATGCTCTCATACAGTCCTGTGGCCTTTAACAGCCAGCAGACCTGTCATTCCTTATCCTGCATTTCTGATCTAATTCTCGACGACTGCACTGTACAAGTCGGAGCTTTGCGGAAGTTGCTGTGTTGCCACAAGACCCTTCAAATAAGCAAAGGTGCTACATGCGTGGTGCTTCACAGAAGCATTTCTAAAAGCCAAGATCAGCTGAGCTTGTACCAGTTCCCCACCGGCTCCATTGCCACGCTGTAGCCTCCCTGCCTCGCCGTCTTTCCAGCACTAATCATGAAAGCATTGCACCATGCCTTGGCACACCAGCATCTGCAGCATGTGGATTGCTACAGTTGATCAATCCAATTGTTTTGCTTGAGCATTAGTCAATAAAAACATTTAGAGCTGTTTGACTTGCAAGGTTTAGTTGTACTAAGATGAATAAAGAAAAATGAAACTTTGATAATGATTTTTTTTTTTCTCGTTAGTAGATCTAAAAAAATACATGCATATTAAATGAGCTCCAGTGATTGGAAAGCAGACAAATTCAGGATAGAAATAAGGCCATGTTTTCCACAGGAAAGTAATTACTTGTTGGCACAGTTGACTGTACACTTATTACTGGTTATTTTTAAAATTCTGACAGGACAATTTTATAAGAGATATATGGTCTAATTCAAATAAAAATTAATTTGAGGAAATCCAGTGGCCTGTGCTAGGCAGAAGGTCAGATAAGATGATCTTAATGGCTTTATGATATATAGGTGAAAAGAATTTTGAACGTGACTCATGCAGCTTGTGTGCATGGATAACTTAACAGACCATTAATACAGCTTTCTGTGAATGGCTGCAATCACAGTGAGCACGCTGTGGTGGTGCAGCCTTCGTGCTGTCACATTTCAGAGCAGCAAAATCGTAGCAAAAATGCTGGCTATGTTCTTAAAAGCTTTTAAGGTCCAGCTTTGGTGGCTTGGAAGGGACTTGTTCTGTTACTGGCTTGGAAAAGTCAGCCGTGGGAACCAAGAGTAATAGTTCCTCAGCTAATCCAAAGATATATGAAGAAGAATGTGGAGGGTTATTGAGTTAAGCCCAAACTAGAAGCGCTCTAAGCTGAAACTACTGTAGCAGGGAAGACAGTTTTTCCAAAAATTTCCCCCACTTTTTTTGCCAGATTTTAGTGAAAAAAAAGTAAGATATCTATGTTTGACACCTGGAGGATAACAGATTATCTGAGGGTCCAGTGAAGCATCAGCCCTTGAGTCATGCCTCCTCTTGTTTTAAAGCCTGTCTGGTGACTCTTCTCTTCCACTGCAGGGTTTATTTGCTTTACCACACCTGGAGCCAAGTCTTATATGGAGGTGTGGCAGGAAGCATTATGGCCATAGCCTGGTTTGCCTTCACACAAGAGATATTAACTCCTCTCTTCCCAAGGATAGCTGCATGGTAAGTCTCTGTTCTCTGGAGGTTTTATTCCTGCAAGTCTGCATTCTGTGGATTGCTATTAAATGAGTCCATTGCAATGAGCTGGTAACACAGGTGTAGGAGAACTACCTGGCAAAAGAAAATTTTCCTAATCGATCAGTGTTTAAAAAAAAAAAAAGGTACCTTGCATCTGAAGCAAAATAAAGATACTTCAGTCTCTAAAATTTGAGTTGTAGCTGTGCAAGCCCTGACTGTAAATGGGCTGCTCAAACTTCTATGAACCACCTAAGTTACAGTTGTTAGAGAATTCCTGGCTTCTGTTCCAGTTTTGCATGCTGACTGTTGTGTAGCCAACTTGTTCTTCCGTGTTTTCTTGTGCATGCATATACAAAGAATCATATACCTTTGCCTGATAAGGGTGGGGGAGAGAGGAAGTTTAAGCCACTGTTAGGTTTGTAAAGCCCTACTAAAACTGTGAGGCGTGGCTGGGTGCTGGAGAAGCTTTTCAAGCAGAACAGACCTTTCTTAATGAACATCTGATGACCTAGTGAAATTGCAAAGCCATTTAAATGTAATATAGTCTGAAAACATTATATAAGAAAAAACCAAGAGGTGTTTTGGTTTTTTTTCTACTTAAATTTAGCAAGGAGCTCTTTTCCTACACTGAAGGGTAACAGAATAGTAATGTTAAATCTGGAGCAGTTTTGTGCTTTTTTTTTTTTTTTATTTTGATCAAAATTGTGTTGGAGAAAAAGTCTAATTATTTCCTCCTTTCTATCACCTTGTCCATTTCCAGGCCAATTTCAGAGTTCTTTTTAATCCGAGACACCAGCCTCATTCCTAACATCCTGTGGTTTGAATACACAGTCACGAGAGCAGAGGCAAGGTAAGTGATTTTTGGGGGGTGGAGGAGCTCTAGCTGGTTTGACTTGTCAGGTGTAGTTATTAATTTATCTTCTAATATGTAGATAGCTGCTGTGGGTAGAATAGTGCAGACTAAAGAAATACCAAGTTGCGGGTTAACTACTGCATCTGGAAGGTGAATCTGTGGGGAGTATTTGTGATTAAAGAATGTTTCATTTAAATAGTATTTTAGCTCCCTAGCCCATTTTCTTTGCAAATAATTGTTTATAATCTTGCATCCACATGAGAGCTTGTGCGTGGGTGTTCTAGGACTGTAAAGAGTAGGAAGGACTGATCTCCCTGTAGGGTATGGTGGGGGCAGCTTTATTTTTGTGTGGAGCTAAGCAGAGCCTTACTTTAATCCTCCAAGCTTTTGCCCCCTGGTTTGCCACAATACCCTGCAATAGGCTTGGTGCCACCTCTCTCTCACTGTGCCCTCTGTGTTGCCGTTGCAGAAACAGACAGCGCAAGCTGGGTACGAAGCTCCAGTGACTCGGGAAGCGTGGGGACCAGAGTGCACGTTTTAACAGAGGCAGACAAGAGCAGGGACCTGGGAGCAGCAAGGAGCCTTTTAACAGACGGACCAAAGGAACAGGCAGGGATCATACCCAAAACCTGAAAGCCTTTGCTCTGCTTTAGCAGCTAGCTGGATGCTCCCTGATGCATGTGGGACTGTGCAGGAGTAGAAACTCATTTTCAACACAGATGCACATTGCCGGTTGGAATGTACCATCATGTCTACGTCAGGGGAGGGGGGAGAAAATGCCTGGTGTCATGTTTGGGGGAGGGAAAACCAAAAATGAATCCTTTCTGTGACTTTTCTTTTTTTTTTTTTTTTTCAGCATGAAATATACACACTATTTATTTATTTTTTTAAATGGAACTATTGTTTTTGGGGTGGGGAGGCATTGATTGTGTTTTGTTTTTGCTTTTTGTTTGGGTTTTTCTTTTTGGAAGAAGATGACAAAACTAATCTCAAGTTGATCATGCTTAATTAGGGCTTTTAATTTTAAAAAACTTCTTAGGAGGGAGGGGAACTAGGATGGGGTGACCTAGGCAGAAAGGGAGAGGAAGGCTTCCTTTCCTTTCTGTGATCACTTTGGGAGATCAAAATCTATTCCAACTGCACTTTGTACAGATGGAAAGACAGACTAAAGATCGATTTTTAACACTAGTGACGGTTCTGCAGGGAAGCCTGCATGGATACCATTAAGGGGCGAGTCTGTGTAAAACAAAGGAAAACCTGAAATATACTATTTTTTTTTTTCCCACTGCTGCTCCTGTTGTGTAATTAGCAAGAGTGTCTTTCTCAGAATCTCTTCTAGGTGGCAAGATTATCATACATATCTCTTGTCTATTCCCTCTCCTCCTTTATACTTTTATTACCTCAGGGTTGCTGTGATCTGTACAGCTTCTGTTGTTGTACTGAGTGTGCTACTGATGGCACTAAAAGCCCACTGGCTATAAGCAGGGCTGTGCTCCAGTAAGAGTCAGCCCAAAGCCTTACAAAATTCAGTTGCTAGTCTCTGTCTTAAGCACTGGATTTTTAATTTTTTTTTTCCTGTTAAAGCTTAAGGGATGGAATTTTAAGAATGATCAAAGAGACAACCATAAATGAATAACAAGGCAAATGACTAATATCTAGCTGAGCTGCTGTGTGAATTATTTCTCCAAGAGTCCTGTTAAAGTCCAACCGTGAACTCAAGTAGTGAGCTTGTCCTAGCAGAGACTCCTACGATACAGCGGCTTGGTCAGGGTTCTGCAGTAGTAACCTTGAATGCTGAACTCCTACAAGCAAGTTTTGCTTTCCGTCCTTCTTCCATTCTGATTCTTCGTTTGGCCAGTCAGCAATCTGGATGCTCTGTCTCTGTGGGGGTGTGCCTGCTATCTGTGTGTGCTGGTGATGCCTACGACCTCTTGTGATCCATGAGTTAACCTGGTAAGGGCTATACTCAAAGTGCTTCAGGGCTGTGCATGGATACTTCCTGTATTTCGAGTATATAATGCAGCAGTTCAAGTGTAACTACAGGGGAGTATTTATTCAAAGCACAATTGACTTGAACTTTCACAGATAAAGGACAGCTTCTGAACTGGCTCAAAGGTCATCGGTGTGCCTTCGATGCAGTCGTGTCAGCAGAGGTAAAATGACTGTCACATCTCAGTCTCGCTGCCTGTTTTACAATCTCCGCTTTAATCAGACTCCTGCATTATAAAGCTGCTTGAAGTGAGATGTGTTTCTGTTCATCTTGATCTTTTTTTTTATTTTTTTAAGTTTTCATCTGTGCCTGTTGCCATAGGAGTTTGTGTGTTCGTATGGAGTGGGAGCTGCTGTAGAAAAACTGTTGAACAACCAGAGTGTTAACTGCAGAAAGCAGTGATCCTCATCTAGGGGATCAGGAATGAAGGCTGTTTAAATTTCTGTGTTTAAGTAGCTATGGGTAGTAAACTGTTTTCAGTTGTTACAGCAAATACTTTTTTTTTTTTTTAAGAACTGTTTAATATTTGCATAACACGAGCAATCCTATTAACATCCAAAGGACCTGGGCACTGGACCTGCTTTGAAGGTGCACCAGAATAAAGAGGCATTTTGCAGGTTTCACAAGGACATTTGATCTGACTCAGACCAGCTCTATTAAAATGAGACAAGACATCAGATGAGCCACATGATATGGTAGTACCATATGTTTCAGTCTGAAAGCTGGTACTTATCACTTATTTCTTTATCACTTATTTCTTGCAAAACCATTTCTTTCCTTTTTATATGTCTTGTAAGTTAACTTACAAAGCCAGAACAATTCTCTTCCCCAAGGACAAAGCTGAAAGAGTGGATTGTTTCAGGAGTGGCTAGCACTTCCCTAGCCACTCTTAAGCTGTCATGACAGACTGCTGGAAAAACTATGTGTGGAAGCACCTGTTGAGAACGAGAACATAGGGGAGAGGTTTCATCCCCTCGTGGAGAGCAGCGTAGTATAAAAAGCTGTTCCACTTCACGTTGCCTTCAAACCCAAGCTTCCTACAGTAATTCTTAGGAGTAAGGGAAAGAAGAGCTCTTTTAAGACACTGTAATAAGCTCTCCTGTTCTCTGAGTTGTTTGTAATCTGCATCTTCTGCCTACTTTTGCTGTACCTTTCCTGAAATCTTTGCAATACTTGATGTAGTAGAAATTCCTTAGTGATCCCATGGATTTTCTTAACTAAATGGTGCTGTGCAGGGAGAAGATTTGAGCTCTGCCTTATTATCCTACGCTTGTATGACATCTCCTGCCACGAGTTTCTGAAATGGAATATTTTCTTTGGAATACATGGCTTTGCAAGCAGATGCTTTCTATTCCTCCCCTGTACTCAAGGGGGCTGGATGGAGATACTGAGACAATAAAAGGAAGGTGACAGAATGCTGTGGTTCACTGTTCTTGCTGTCCCCACATGAACATCCTCCCATAAGGGTAGTTCTGTAACTTCTGCAGTGTCTAAGGAGATTTAAGCCTTTTTGTAGCACTTATCTGTTTATTGTGTTTCATTTTATTCAAAGAACGTTTCAAAACTTTGCATGACATGGATTATGCTACCGAAACAGTATGTAACACAACTAACCAGCAAAGCATGCAACACCACCAGGCTGTGTCATAAATTGCACTCATACCCCAAGACTTATCTGAATATTTTCAGTCTATGCATTTCTTAAATTATTTGTTCCAAACCGGTAGTTTTTCTGGAAATTAAGTTTCTTGTATGTAATGTGCCTTTAAGACAATGGACATCTCTTGATGAAACAACCAGAAACAGGGAGGAGAACAGCATTCAGTAAGTCAACACCAAAAAAATCAAGAAGGTATGGAGCAGGAGGATATCACATTTTAGAACTTGTACAACAAGAAAAGACTTTTTAAAGGAAAAACCTTGTAATGATTTTAGTGTCCTTTCAAGCACTTAAAAAATCAGCTTAATTCATCTGAATTTCAGCTCCGTATATCATTAAGGACGCATTAAGTGGTTATGAATCTTGTATCTCTTTCAGTGTCATAGTCTGCTTCTTGTAGCTGTACTCTGCTGAAGCTAGTGGGATATCCAGAATAGATCAATCCCATCTTCTGAGATACAGCCACAGCAGCACGTAGTTCTGCTTAATCTTTAATAGGCACTTTCCTTTGAGAGCCTTCCCTTTTGATGAGACAGAAGTAGAAAAGGGCCAGTCTCAAATACTTAAATGGCAATACTGTAGCATCAGTGGTTGAAGGCATTGCAGACAGGGAAAAATAACTCATCCCCTGGCAAAAGAGGTTGGTTCAGTATGGGGGGAGGATTACTTTGGCAAAAAGAATATTTTTTTCAATGTAAAAGGCTCCATAAAGCCAGATGTTATTCCAGCAAGGTTTGGTCTTTTATGTAGTATTTACATAATCACTTACACTCTGATAATACTGAGTATCCTCTTGCAGTTTTCAGTCTTAATTCATACAGAGGAGTCAAGAGAGCAGGGATGTATGCTCGCAGGTTTGTAGTGCTCCTATTGGTTTTTTTTTTTTTTAGATTATCTCACTCCATTCAGGACTCTTCTAAAAGATCAACTAAATCCATGTAGATGATGTGAAAGTGGCAGTTCATACAATCACTGGCTGTGCAGGTGAGTTTCAGTTAAATTTTCCTTTTTAAGGTTTATTTAGGTATAAGATAGATGCTTTGAAATAACATTCTTTTAGGAAAAAATGCAGTAGTGTTGGTTTGTGTCTTTCAAGAAGCAAATTAGAGAATTTTTTTTTCTTTTACTTTAGACAGGTTTAGTGCAAATTTCTTCACAGATATTCACCAAGGCACTTTGATCATATCCCTTGCTGTTCTGTGATCAGAAAAGTAGAAATTATGACCAGGTATTTCCCTGTAACAAAACAGGCCATCAGGCTCCTAATATTGTTTATGGTGATGTCCCAGCAGCCACATCTTGAAGGGTGTGCAACTTAAATATTAAATTCCTGTTGCAGAAATAGCATTAAAATTCTTCATTACCCTATGATTTTACTAAATAAAAGTATAGTCAGGAGCTTGGATTCTGGCAGATTCGTTGGAAGTACTGCTTACAAAAATTCCTATGCTAAAATTGTATGTTAATGTTTATATATAATCTTTCACTGCCTCAAGTTTGTCAACTGAACGTGAAGACACTATCATGAGATCATGCTCTCGTGGAATAGAGCTGCCATGAATCTGGCAGTAAGAAAAAAAAACTCCAAGAGTAGCAGAAAAGTTGCTGTACTGTTACTGCAGGAACAATGGCTGCCACAATGGACAAACATCTACAGTTCTCGCATGTTTTCAGCTTTCTTCCTGCTTTTCAAGATTTTCTGCCTTGTCAAAGGAGAGTGATGTGGGCCAGAAATGGAAATATGTTCTGGACTTCCTGATCAGAAAAATTCTTAGTTGTCCACAACTTGGGCATAAAACATTATGCACAAATACGTTGTTCCTGAAATCAAGGTATAAAACCACATTGGATTAATGTGTGCTCTGAAGGACACCAGGCACGTGGCCTTCTGGGTAGTAAACAGAAAGTCAGCATCTCTTTCTTTTCCTCAATTCCAAAGAAAGGTACAACGAAGCAAGTGTCCTGCTAAATGCATAGGCAATCCCTTCTCCTCTCCACAACTGTTAAGGTACATAAAGCCAAAGCTAGCAAAACCTGTGTGAGAGGGAAGTTTTGTAGAAGGTTCGTGGAGAAAAAGCTTTATGCTGAGCCTGAAGATCAATGGCTAGGACCACAATAGCAAGCTAAACAAAAAGCCCAGAACAACAAACAACCCACCTTACTTTGTAGCAAATGATATTCTGTTGTTAATGGGGTCAGTGCAATGAACAGGAGATCCCAGCATCCTAAAATAAGGGGAAGGGAACATTCCCAGGCCTGTAAAGGATCTAATGGTCGGAGTGCCTGGGATATGTACTGCAGTGCACTCTAACGAGACTGGATCTGCTTCTGACTTCTTTCTCCCTTTGCCAAAGTTCAATGGTGACATTTTGCTGGAGCAGCAGAAAAATCTTCAGTCAAGTCTGAAAGGTGCTGCGCTCTTCTGAAGACTAAACCAGCAAAAAGACTTGGTCTTACAGTAGTTCCATCATATAAACATTCCTTGCTTTTCCTGGAGAAGAACTACCTTCCTCACCAAGTGGATTTAGATAGTGCTAAGGACTGTCCTTTCTGTATTCCTTTACAGTAAGTTCCATAAAAATCGTATTTCAGTCCTCTTTGAGGACAGGAAGGTGCACTTTGCATTGATGGGAAAAGATCAGTCAGTTCTACTTCGGTTTACTTCGGTGTTTCCTCTCACCACAGAGGCCAATACCTGCAGATGACCATTCTGTAACTTCTTGCTGAAGACACATGGTAGATGCCCTCCTAGGTTCCAGGCAGGGTAAGATGTCCCCTCAATCATTTTCTGAGTAACTGGGAACTTCAGTGCATGAGGGATAGCCCCCTTTATTTGGGAGTTTTGCATCATGTTTGCCTCTTACAATTTGGATTTAGGAGTGGACTGGAGCAAGATCCTCATGTCTAGCAGTGCTTTCTCAAGATAATGTGACATGCGGGCTGCGTTTGTGTCAGCACAGCTGTTGAATGCTGAAATTGCAAAGTTGATGTGTTCATCCATAGGGTTGTAACAGATTCCGTAGCCATCTGGAACCACGGGACCAAAACACATCACACAGTCTGTCTTTGCTGGGACCTGTGGAGACAATGTGATTAAAAACTTCTAACCAGCTAGACGGAAATGCAGCCGTCAAATGTTAACAGCTCTGTCAGCAGTAGAAGAAACTGTCATCTCATGGAAACACTCTAGAAGAGGACCTTTTGGTCCAACCCACCTACCACCACACACATGCTGGATTCTGCCATTTAGTAGCAATGTGTTTTCCTATGCATTTGCAAAGGAGTATTTCTTTTCCCCAAGACAAGCTTGTAATAAGCCACAGGCAGAACAGTATCAGTAAAAACCACAGCACAGCAGATGAATGTAAAGATATTCTGGCAGTTAACTTTGATATGCCTTGCAGGTAGACACCAAACACTTCTAGTGATCTTGGCCTTGGTTATACTGGTGTTTTACAGGGTTGAGAGGGACTGTGGCAGCTATAAGATCAGATCTGCAGCTTCATGGGATTGGCAGCACGCCTAAATATTTTGTCCTTAAATGAAGATTAGTTTCTAACAGAAGGGAATCAAGGAGAAATGTGGAGAAGAAAGGCAATGGAAAGAAACAGAGCATGCGCTTCTCCCTTTGCTTAGATGAGTCCTACCTGGCTGGTTGAGAGATTGAAGTGCATTGCAACAGCGTATGCTGTATCCATGAACAGCTCAGGCATGCTCACGAGGTCCTCAATAGCTTGAAGCTTCAAGCCTAAGAGGTGGCGGTCTATTGCATTGCCCCTTATTGCCTGTAAGGAAGGAAGACTAGATGAAAGCTGTCTAGCAGGTAAGCAAGCAAAACTATTAATTTCTTTGGGTTAAAGAAAGAAGCACTTCTAAAAAAATCTTTAAATGTTTAATGTTAGAAGGAAACTAGATCTTGCGTTTAGGACCAGTCGTCAGTCTTGTTTGTAAGGACTGTTAAGTTAAATACACAGTGGAAACAACCTTATAGTTCCTGCCTATGGGCTTCCTCTGGTTTAAGGGGTCCTCGTGCAACTTTGGCATTTATCAGCAACAGTGACAGTGAGAACTAAGCTATTTTCATATTTCATTCTCTCCTTTCAGTAAGTCAGAAGGGACACTTAAACAACCAGCTAGGCAGAAAACATTCAGTCCGTGGCCTAGAGCACTGCCAGATCAGAGTTAGACCTATGCAAAGGCACTAATGACAACATCGCTATGCCAGCAAAGAAAGTCTCCTCTTTCACCAGAACCCTCATTTGCTATGTAAAACCCCAAGTCTGCTGCATAGAGGGCACTCACCATATCAGTGTATTCCCTGTGGGCCTGGGTAGCTCTCCTCAGCAAGTCTGCTTTCTCCTGGTCCTGAGAACACATAGATCTGTCTGTAAATTTTTCTGCAGAATGGAAAACCTCATTTTGGCTGTTCCTCTAGGATGGAAGGCATATCTGCCTATATAGACATTGTGTGTCTATACTAGACTAACTTTTAGATTTACTAGATTTAACTTTTAAATCATTTTGTTTGGCTGTGTTATTTCATTCTGAATGGAGTTCTCCATCCATCAGTAGCAGAACTTAGTTTGCGTAGCTAAGCAGACTTTTAGAAGGGACATACTTCTTTCTGGTGGGATTAGAAATGTCCATATTTTGTTTCCCAGGCTTTCAGTACATGTGAAAGGAAAGCCAAATGAAACCCAAGGTGTGTAACTCTATACTTCAAGCTGTGTTTTAGCTCAAGTTCATACTGGGTGCAGTTCTGCTTAGCTGAAACCAGCTGACGCAGGGTTAGCCAAATAAGCAGCTTTCCTCTTTTTCTGGAGTGGAGTCCTCTTACTCCACTTCTCTGAGATCCTCACCGATTTGTCAGGGCTGTCCATTGATTGCACAAACTTAAGAGAGTCTACAGAAGTGGAGCGGATGGTGTCTGTGCGGCCCAAGCGGAACATCCTTAGCGATGCACTCTCATACGTGGCACAGGCATGGCCGTACATCCTGTAAGATGGAGAAGAAAGTCAGAGAGGTGAGTTTGTCCTGAGAGGAGCGGCCTCTTGTGAAGCAGAAAAACTAGGGGGAAGGGGAAAACTTCATGTGAGTCCCATTGACAGCTGACCTCTGATGCTTCCTTATGAGGACTGTACACACACAGAGGGGTAAATCTCACCTGTTGCTCGGCAGCTGCCACAAGTGAGATCTGCTGTTCGGGCCCAGTGCATGGGGAAAACATGGGACTTAAGAAGCAGGCCGTAGCAGCCTGCGAGAGACTTGACTCTGACACCTTTATCAAGCTCACATATGTGAGTCTGATGGTGAAAAGGTTAAGAAGCTACGTATTGGTGGTCTTACCTGTAATATGCCAGCTGCAAGGCCAGCTGGATAAAAGCATCAGGACTTATCTTCTCTGACTTGGGGAAGGTTTTCCCAAATTGATGAAAGACCATGACTTTGATATCCAGGTCTTCGACCATTCTGCAAGGAAAGAAAGAGGAAGTGTTCCTTTGCCTGTTGCTTCTTCTTGTAACACAAAGATATGGACTTGCTTTCACAAGGCTCAGGCAGAACAGGCTATTGCATCTGACCTACATAGGGACAGACTGCTCCATCACACACAGATTTGTTTGGGTAGCACCACAAAGATGAGCTTTTTTGGGCACTGCTGAAAATCTTCACCAGGCTGGATGGGGGTGTGTGTGCATGTTTCTCAGTAAATGGGATGGATCAGTAACAACTCCTTTCCAACACCTTTGACTTTACTACTGTCAGGTGGCTTTAGCGTGTTTTTTCATCTAGGTTCAATGCGGTTGACCAAAGAAATCACTGGGAAAACTCCCTGGATGCAGTGGGGGAAGCCTCATTTAACTGACATGTTCCAAAGAGGGACATGAATTTCTCCCTTAGTCACTCACCAGACCTCTCCACTGCTTCATACTTACATGTTAAGGTTCTGCTTTGCCTTCTCTATGTCAGTCTTGATTTCTGGGGTGATGTTAAACCGCAGCTTTTTGGGCATTGGCAAAGGAATCATGGGCGATCTTACCAGCTCAGGTTTTTTCCTGCATAGAGAAATGATTATGTTTAACCAGACCTTTAACACGAGGCTCAGCTAAGCACACCAGAGCCCAGGTAGAAATACACAGATCTTCCTTAACACCTTGTGACATTAGTCACAGGCTGAAAGATTCTTCATGGTGCCGTCATAGTGGTTTTTGGAAGGGTATGAATGAAATATCTTCCATGCCTTCTGCCCCAAAGAAACACCTCTCTGAGGCAAAAGTTCTGTTAACTCTGAACAGTGTGATTCCCTGAGGATGGAAGCAGTAGCAAAACTTATCAAAGTAGCTTGGCCACTCAGTTCTCTTCACAAATACAAGAACTGCAATGCCTAATTAGCATACCACTGCCCTTTCTCCAGAACTAATTCCTAGGGGTTGAGTTGTGAAGAGGCACGTTCCTGAGGAGAGGATGGTTTAAAACCTATCTCCAAAGCTGAGGAAAAGCAGAGGAAGCATGACTCACGTGTACTCCACAATGTGATCCAGAAGAGCAACAATGGGTGGGCCTTCTGAGGGAGCGTGCTCGTACACAAGACCACAGGAGCCATCTTCAGCAATGATGAACTAGGAGAGAAGCATGAGAGGACAGTGTTGAAGAAAGACATCTAGTGTGTGAAGCAGGACCTATCCAGAGATATTTTAGTATCTCACTATTCTGTAACAGAACAGACAGTGATCCTGTCCTTGTACGCTAGAAAGGTAACACAAAGGTCTCATTTAGCAGAACAGCAATGGAAGCCTTTCAGCAGGCCTACAAGATCTGATAGCACTGTTAGAGTTTAGCAAAATTAGCTGGATTAGTGTGCACCTGATAGATACACTGGTGTGATAGCACTCTGGCAATACAGTGTGGTCCAATGGTTTTGATGTACTTAGATGGACACATAATACAGGAATGATATCACCATGTAGTGGCTTTACCCTTACTTTTCAATTAGCTGGAACATCTAAGCTTTATCCCATCAATTAAGAGTTCTAAATAGGAACAAAATAGCTGAAAACAACTGAATAAGTTCAGCAGATAGGAGAAGAATCTTAACGTACCATTGCTACTATCCACAAGCCAGGATATACAAACTAATGAAGGAGAAGCTCAAATAGCAGCTGCTGTTGAAGGCTCTTGACAAGATTGAATGGAGGAGAGATCAGAGGGATGCTGTGAGATGGCAGCTGATTTTTGAAAAAAA
>VXBH01004776.1:468671-515953 GCA_013400035.1 Rynchops niger
AAAAAAAAAACCAAAAAAAAACCCACAAACCAACCCCGAAACAAAAAAGCTATTGGGCAGCTTCTGGCAGCAACAGAAAAAGTGACAAGCCTAGGGGAGATACAAGGAACAGACCTCCCTACGTTTGGGCTCCCTCCAGGCAGACGAGGCGTTGTTCACCGCAGGCAGAAAATTGATTTACAAGGAACACAAAGAACTACTGAATAAGCGTGGGTAGAGGCAGTAAAAGAAACACAAGTCCCTGCGGCAAGAATGAGCGCTTGTGGTGACTGCAAGGGAAGCTGTAAGATCTCGTGCTGTCAGCCACCACGCCTTGTCTCCCCTATTTCTCCACTCTTGATATGAGGAAAAACTTTCTGCAAAAGTTTTCTGGGATTTCACAGACTTTTGTAGTCTCAGGAAAAAGCATCTCATCCAGACCCATGTCTTCAGTATCTTTAGACCATCAGCACTTACTTGAAGGGTTTTGTCAAACCATCGGTTCCCACTGTTCCAGCGACTGCCTCCGCCATGCAGCATCTGAGCAGCCACGCGGCTCTTGTAGATGTCCTCAGACACCCGTGGCATAGGTGCATCAAGGCAGACAGTGCAAATGCTCTTCTCAATTGTACGCACAGATTCCTTGTTGGTCTTATCTGGGAGAGAAACAAACAGCAAATAAGGAAGAGAAGTTGAAAAACTTGCATTTAATTGGAGGGAGATCGAAATTTGAAAGAGCAGATTTGAAGGACCCAGTGCTGGATTCCCATTGTACCTCAATGCAATACTGGTCATTTAGGGGTGTATACGGTTAGTAAAATTGTAGCCATCTGGCTTGTTACAGATGCGAACATGCTGCATTCACCCTCCTTTTTTCATGTTTCTTACATCCCACCCATTTGCAAGGCAACAAACTCTAGCATTTCAGGTCTAACAAACCAAGCTTCAGACTTCACCCGTGTACCTTCCCAAACGGAAATAACAATACTTTGCAATGAAATCAAGTTGCTTCTTTGAGGCAGAAAGCTCACATTATTTGTCCAGAATAAGCTTCCAAAGGAAAGAATTGAGCAGGGCATGGAGGCGAGGTTGGTAGTTCAAGCATTTGTGGTCTTTGTTAGCACTTGCATGTTAGGGACTCTACAGACCTTTCATGAGGTTATTGTAGGCTTTTGCCCAGCTGTTTCGGTGGTTGGTGGTGAGGATCCCAATAGGTTCTTTGTTTGTTTGGAGGGAGGTGTTCCATATCTTCTCCAGCTGAATGAAGAGCTGGTCAGTGGTAAGGGGACTTCCATCACTGTTGTAAACATCCAGCTCAAAGAACTGAAGGGGAGAAGAGCGGACAAGAATAGAGACAGAATGTGAGAGAAGATCTTTGTTGTCCAGCCCCAGAAACAGGGAACAGACACTTTGCGGAGGTAAGACCTGACCTAAGAACTCAGCTTGTAAGCAGACCTTTGAAGGATGCTCAGAATTGAGAGACCCAAGTCCAACGTCCCTTGTGGGGCATAAATACAGTCCAGGTTTTAAGCTCAGAAACCATGGTAACGAGGGCCAAAACACATAAGGAATTGCTGTTTCTGAGACTTGGCTGTGGTGGTAGATTTGTTATCCAATTTCCACTTGCAATTTCCAATTCCAGACATGATCTCTGGACTTTGAGAGACAGGAGTTGCAGGGCAAAGAAACAGAGAAAGAGAGGGTTTTTCTGCCTCGTAGTCTATTGCTCATACACAGCAATCCCAGCAGTTGGCCAGTTAACGCCAAAGGGGATAAAGGAAGCAGGAACGAGTTCCTGGTGAGGTAAACCTTGTGGGCAGAGACTTTCTGTTCCCTTTCCTCTGGACCACAACTAGCTGAGAGGGACACCTGCATCTCAACAAACCTTGAAAGCTTAGGAGCCGCTGTACCTGGAAGTTGTGAACCACTGTGATGTGTCTGGACTGCTTTTTGCCTTTGGCATAGTTGACAATGGAGTCCCGCTTGGGCCCGGGAATGCGGCAGGATGAGAGGATCTGGTAGTACTGGTTCATGCAGAGGGGCTTCCCACCCAGGTACTCCACTGGGAGGGTCTCACTGGAGACACAGCAAGGTAAGGAGGAAGGGGGAGAGAAAACAGATCAGTGAGAAGGCATTCGCTCCTCACACAAGACAGGCATGGGCTCAGCCATGCGGCTGCTGTCACTCACTCCAGCAAGACGTAAACATGTTGGTGCTGGCGGTATAAAAACGGGGCCGTCCTTCACCATTCTGACCAGCTTTCTTAGTAACAGCTACAGAAAATATCTATCTGCTGGCCTTTCATTTGGGATGGAGAAAAACACTATCCTCTCTAACACCAGAGAAATAGATCTCTCGACCTACTACGTAGCTTAGGATACACTATGGTGTCTGTAGAGAAGAATCCAGGGCACAATGTACTGGGAAATGTGTTGTTTCCAGTGAAATGTCAGAAAGAGGTTTTCAGCTATAATTTTGAGTGGTGAGTATCTGTGACTCATGGACTCGACAGGGACTCAGTCAATCACTTAAGCAGTAATATTCCAGCTACCCTTCTCATGGCTGGCCCTGAGCCTTGTCTGAATTTGGATGTAAAAGTGTGATCTTGGTAATGTGTTGGTAAATGTATTTTTAGAACATAAATAAGGCATGCTCAGCAGAGGTTGGTTGGTGATCAGTACAAAAAGAGTAGGGAAGAACAAGTTTCTCTAGAGCTCATCCCATCGAGCTGGGAGATGAGAAACACCAGAAATGCAAAACAAGAAAAACAAATTCCTGCTGCCTGAGCTGTAACTTGTTCTGTGGGCAAACAAAAGTATGCAGCTCCACAGGACCGTCAGTCAGTTTCCCTCCTTCTAAGCATGTATGTGTGCCAATGAAAGCATTAAGATAAACAAAGAACACGAAGAAAGAAAAGTAAATTTGCTTTTTTCCAGTAGTGGTGACCTTGGCAGCAAGTGGTGATGTTGACTACAGTATCTCTTTTCAAATACTGTTTTCTCTTGCCTTTCTATTTGGAAGGGAGATTTATTGACTAGACTCAACCTTTCTATGACAGCAAGGAACACGTGAGAGATCAGGAGGGTCGCTAACTCACTTGTCAATCATGGCCTTGAAATCCAGGATGCCCTCGATCAGCCTGGCAGCAAACCTGGAAAAAATATCAAATGTAACAAATTGAGATTCAAAGACACAACATCTGGGGCTGAGGAGCTAGCTGCGGAGCGCTAGCAGAGCTTCTCTCTGCTCCATAGAACATTCAGCCTTTCTGCCAAGCCCCTGTTGTGCCCATCTCTGGTGAGTTGATATGGCCAGTCTGGCGTTGTGATTTGAGATTGCCGGATAGTCCTACCATGTGGCACTTTTTTCTGTATCTTACTGTTTAACCAAGGAACTCTGGAAAACTTTCAAGAAAGCAGGGTTCAGTCCAGATGCATAAATGACCCTTTAACAGCAGCACTTTTTACTGATGTGTTGTGATTTTATCACATCTTAGTGCCCAGTCTAGCATTAAAACAACGCTGAGAAAAGGGGATTTCTGCCCTTCCCTGGCCATGTGCCACCTCTGAGTTTCAAGCCAAAGCGCAGCTCTATCTCCCTGCATCCAAGACTCACCACTGCTGACTTATTTCTTACCTGACCAATGTTCTGCTGCTAATGCATCTCTTAAGAGCATTCCTCTGGCACTGAGGGATCTGAAACAAATGCAGGCATGCTGCATGCTGACACCGAGGTGTTGTGTTTACGTTGATCCTGGTAAACACCGCCAATGCCAGCTCCTAGCGGGGAGGGAGGCTGTGACACGCCACACCAAACTGCTTCGCTTGGGAGTGACAGGCTGGCCTACTCTGACCTGGGAGCTCCCACCCACGCATGGGAGGAAGGAGGCAGGAGGTCACTGTGACAAGAGGCTGCAGTCAGCTGAGCTTCAAAGGCTCTAGAGTGGCGTGAGCATTTGGCATTTGCAGGCAGCGTCATGTAGATTTGCTCAACCTGCCCATCCCATAAAGATCAAAGGATGCAACTTCAAGAACGTGAGGGCTGTTAAACAAATAAGGCATCCTGCAAAGTAGTTTTCAGTGACAATTTCCCAGCCATATTGCAAAACCTGAGGTAGTAAAACAGCTGGGAAACAACAGCAAGAGAGCCTGTGCTTCTTTCCAGGGAGTAAACAGGCTGGGAGCAGAGATACAGCTTGAGGGGGCGATGGGGGAGAGTTTAGCTGACTTAGTTTCAGCCGGCAGTGTTGCCAGAGATTAAGGAATGGAGAACTCCACTTTCTAAACTTGCTTTCTGGTTTCTAAAGCTTTAGTTTCAACCCATGCTGTCAGACTTCTTTCTGCAGCCACAGACTATACAAACACGCATGTAAATTGTGTTTTACATGAGAGCCCAGATTCTCGCGCACCTGCTCGATTCCACTGGTTGGGGCACTGGTAGTGCTCCAGATCTTATCTTCTATTTGGATAACTTAAGAGTGAATAATAAGAGAAAGAGCTTTCAAAGATGTTTGTCTAGTCTTGCGCCGTAAGGCTCACCCTCTGCACCCCTGCTCAGGTGTATCCAAGGGAGTGGAAGGGAGGATTTGTTCTGAGCCTCGCTGCTCCCCTGGCTGGTACTTTTGCTCTGCCAGAGCAGTGATGACTGGTGACTGTGGCGAAGGTAACCCTGTATAAAGGTCAATGTTAGAGTGTTGCAGGTGGATTTAACACACTCATAGTGGTGGTTAAAAATTAAAGGGAGACCACAAGGAAGAGAGGACAAGGCAGGGTTTGATTGCAAGAAAAGCTTGCAGAGGCTGGTCACTGTTAAGTTGCGCAAACCATAAATCACAAGTGAAACGACACAACGGGGGGCAGTCCCCTGCAGGAACAGACCGAATGACAGTCCCTGCAGCAGGCTCTTCCATCACTTTAAACTAGCAGACTCCAGAAGCATTTCTGGTTGGTCTCCCTTACATGCCTGGGCTACTTTTTATGCCTCCTTTAACTGCACATACAATTTTAGTCCCTTTTAGTCTTCAGTGTGTCAGATGTATCCTCACAATACCTCCAGCCAGTGATTTGGCCATCTTGCAGTGAAGATCTGTGCTAGAGCCAGGACAAAACCCCTAGGGTTTTAGTGCCTATTTAGTACCTGAACCACTGGAGTCTTTGGTTTTCCACCTTGATGAAATATTTAGTTTGGTGCAACCAGGAGTCTCCTTAAAGCCTGGCAGCCTTTCCATCTGCACAGCCCTCTTGCACAGCACAGACAGCTATCATACTTGGGGAGCACATAATTACTCTCTTTCCCAGTCAGCATGAACACCCTCCTGTCTGTCCAGCAGAGATAGCTCATCCCATCTGAAACCTAAGGGAAGGTAGAAGGGGACTTTACCTGAGCTGACCTTGCCGATCCAGAAAATCCTGCTTGGGTAAAACCACACCTGGGCTGGAGTGGACCACAACTGGCAGGCGATACTCCAGGTAAGCTGTCTTCAGCCACCAGTCTGAGAGCTGGGATGGAGAAAGGCAATATGCAGGCATGGCATCTGCTGCTGTTTGACCCAAGCCCGGCTTAACGGTCTTGGCATCCTGCCCCCAGCTCTGTCCCACACGTTGCAAACAAATGGTTTGGATTTTATGCTTTGCACATAGAAGGGTAGAGGGGAATTTGAGCAAGGCAGTGGGGGCTCTTGGTGCAGGGCTCGATCAGAGGGTTTCCTTCAACTTCTTGAGGCAACTGTGTGATGCTAACAAGTTAGAGGCTTCAGCAGCCACAGATGGGGTCAGCGACTCCCTGTTCTCCTGTAAATCTCTGCTCACACAAGTCCTGGTAAGGAGCTTGCAGAACTCAGGGAGGTTGGCGGTAAATTGGTCTTTAAGGTGATGACATAAAAACACAGGTGCCAGTGGATGCAGCCAAGACATTAGAGAGGTGTGCATCAGACCTCCACCCTCCCTAACCAGAGCCTGGGGACAGAGTCCCGACCTACCCAGTTCTCCATTTTCTTGGCTCTTCTCTCCAAGCCTTTCTGCAGCCTCTCCCCAACGCCTCCAGGCTTGCGGAACTCAGCCACCAGCTCCTGCGTGTGGTTCAGCTCCTCCTCACTGATGATGGGCTGCAGAGCCAGCAGGTAGCGGTCCAGTGTTTGCTGGAGCGGCGGCACGGGGAGATGTGGCAATGCTTCCTGATGAAGTTGGAATCTGCCTGGGATCTTGCCTAAAGCTGTTGGCTTCAGCAGGCCGTAGGGCCTGGCCTGCAAAGCACAGAGCAAATGTCGAGACAAAACTTTCCCCCAATGTGCATGAGGTAGCAAATTGTCTGAATCTAGGAGTCTCCATCCCAACCTCTCTGAGGCCACACACGTGTCTCAGCGTGGGAGCAGAGCACACGAAGTGCAAACGCAAGGCGCAGGTCTACTGATTGCATGCAAGAGACAGTTGTAGGCCATCCAAAAAGCTGCAAAAAAGAAACTTGATCTCCCGAGATACTGATTCTCAGCTCATCAAGCAAATGCTGCCAGGGTAATGATACATCTCCAGCTCTCTGGCCACCTTCCAGCTGAAAGTCTCCATGTGTTCGACAAAGTCAAACCCTTCCATTCCATGGTAAGTGGGAAGAAAGTTAAGTTGTGAAAGAAATACTCATCTTACGTACTGTCAGAAACTGTTTCATTACTTCTTACAGCAGTGTAAGGCTAGAAAGTTAAGCAGAACCCTTGTGCCAAATCAAACTACCCTTTGGCCTTTGAGGAGGCAGAATTTAGATAAGTTTGGGGCAGGATTATAAAATGCCTCTTCTCTGACTGGCCAGAGATCATACATCACCAGCGATGATCAGGGAAGGACTGTCCGTGATGTGCAGGCTTTGGGGCAATGTGCCATTAGGCTGGTGAACCTCTCAGTTACTGGAGGACCCAGATGTATTAAGAGAACCTCTATCCAGTTGTACCAGTATGGGACTGGCCAAATTACAGGAGCCTTTGGAGATGGAACAGGGAGAGCTGTTCAGGAAATTGTGGGTGATGCCAACAGGCTCCTGGGATCTGACGGGGTCATGTGGGAGTGAAAGCCTTAGAAAGCACTGTACGATTTCCCTGTGTAGAGAAATGAAGCGGAGCAAACCCAATCGCTAAGCAGGAAATGAACTTGCTGGTTTTCCCCCAGAAGAATAACAACACCCTCTTAGATGAGCAGGGTTGGACATCCTTCAGCTTGGAGATGTTTAAATCGCACGCTAAAGGTTTTCAGTTCCCCCTGCTCCTCCCTCTCTATTGGATTTACTGAATCAGACACTCTCCTACAGGACCCTGGACTTTGCATCCTCAGTGCACTGAGGATGCAAAGCCAGTGAGAAATGCCCTTTGATTTCCAAGACAAAGAGAAAACAGCTGTCCCCCCACCTCCTCCCAGTAGTTAAGCACAGAAAAGAAGAAAGAGCGAGCTAAATCTGCAAGGTGACAAAGCCTCTGCATGGTGCTCAGCCCCCGGAGAAAATGCTCTTTGCTCTTTATAGGACGTGGCAAGAACTATGGGATCAAGGTTTGGAGAAGAAATGTTAAAAATAAGAGAAGGGGGAATTACTGAAGCATGAAAGGGGAGTGGGGCCAGGAAGAAATGAAGGGTGTTAATTGTGGCAGTGTGGACATACTGTACCTTCTCTGCTTGCTGCTGCTTCCTATCCATGGCTGGTAGGACAGAAAAGATCGTAAACCTCTCCCTCGGCCTGTCTCGGTTTCCTCTTCCACCTGACAATGTGCTGCCCATGCAGGGCATCACCTTATTAGCAAACTGCCACATGACTGCTCTGATCAGAGTGCTCAAGGCCAGGCCCAGGCCCGGGAGAGGCTGGGGGTAATCAGACCATCTGGTTGCATCAACTGCCATGAAGGCACCTTTCTGGGAAGCTCTCCCGGGGCCACTGACCCTCAGCCCTGTGTTGCCCAGTTGGTGCTTGCTGATCAATACCATGTGGGCAGATACTCAGATCAATAGCTCTGGGCCTCCAGCCATGGCAGAAATGAAGGTGCTGGGGACATTGTTCCCTCAGCGTTTGCCTGGACCATGAAACTACAGTGGCTGTTGTGAGAGAAGCCTGAACATCAGGCAGGAGAGGCCCCATTTTACGTCCTGGAAGCAGGGACACTGTGGGCTGTCACCAGATGGGACGAGCTGCAGAGAGGACTTATGTGGGTGATAGGGAATTTAGTCCCTTTGTTCAGGCAAAGGTGGCCAGAGGGTGTCAGATGAGGAAAGCTCTCCAGCAGGAACCGGGCAGTGACCCAGCGTCTCTGTGGGTGATGGCAGGATTAGTTGGAGATGGGAACAAATTCAGTTTGAGGCTAAAGGCAGTATCGTAACTGCCCTTATGCCCCATGCATGTGTGGTCATTATTGCAAGCTGAGACTTTGGGGAGTTCTTGGTTATCAACCCTTAAAAAAAAATAAAAAATAGCTAACTCCAAAGCAGGGCAACAACAGCACTGTGCAGTCAGAAGGAATATCACCCCCTCCTTCGCGTCCATCTCACTTACAGAGGGGCAGACAAGCACAGTCTTCTACATAGCTAAGATCAAGTATGATGATTCCAAACAAATACTTTCAGATTTTCCCTGGGGTTAGAGGGAAAATCCCAAACCAAATTATTTGAAAACATTGCACGTTAAAATGTGGAGTGGATTTCTATCTTTACTCTTTTATGTCCTCTGCTTGTTTGGTTTGAGGTCAAACTCAAGCGTTTGGTGGGAGGAGGAATAGTGATCGCAGCTGAACAGAGGAGGCAGCTGGCAGCAAATAGAGCAAACAGTCCACCTTTCCCCACAAGCAACGGAAAATGAACACCAGCGGAGCAGGGGGCGTGCAGACATGGCCAGCTCGTGGGCTGGCATTGCTCCCAAGCCACGTTCCAATGCGGCAGATGACCTTTTCCAGAGCCTTCAAAGCTGGTGGGAAATCCACCTGCAGCCCAAGGCTGGGGGGCAGGAGGAATTTCAGAGCAGTGTCTGATTCCCAGCATGGCCACAACATACAGTATCAGATGACAGAGGTTTGTATTTTTCTTTTATTTTTAAATTAGAAGCTGGAGCCCCCCTCAAGCCCAGAGACAACCAGCCCTGCCTGGCCCGTCAGAAAGTGTCTCCGGGAGTGAATCGGTCATGTAGCCGCTGTCAGCCTGCTCTGCCTCCTCCCCTGGGATCTGTCAGTGTTTGCAATAAACAGCTGCTAAGCCCAGGCGTGGGGCTGACAGCTCTGCCGTGTGTGCAGCCTTCCCCCTGCCTGCAGGGAAAGCCGTGTTTTAAAGGTAAAGCCTGCAGCCGCAGATAGCTGCTTCTCAGGCTTCCCTTGCCCCTGACCAGCCACGGCCACCATCTGCCCTCCCTGCTGTCGTTCAGTCCCAAGCCCTCCATGGATGACAGCTCTGGTGAGTGCTCCACCAGCCCGTGCTGTCTCAAGGTGCGTGAAGGAACCAAGCCGGCCTGGAGGATGGATTACTTCCAGCAGCGTCCCTGCCTGCCGCCCGGCATGAGGAGCGCTCGCACGGCTCCCTGACAGCGGCCAAGCCCCTTCCACCCCTCCTCACGCCCGGAGTCCTTGTCGCAGGGACACACGTGCCTGCCGCAGACCTCAATCGCCGCCCTCGTGGCCCGAGCCAAGGAGGCCACTCTTCTCCCCCAGGTTCAGGGAGCCGCGCCAGACCCAGACACCAGCAGTGCCGCGGATCGGGGCAGGGTGGGCCTCTGTGCTGGACCCTTGCAAAGCCATCTCCTCCCTTGCCCCTCCTAAACGCCTCGAAGCTGGCGGAGGCCCCTGCAGCAGAACCAGCCCGTGTCACCCGGTCCGGCGGGGCGGTGGCCCGGGCCCTTGCCCGTTGTCGAAGCCCGGGACTGGCCGGGCGCCCTGTGCCACCTGCCCGGCATGGGGAAGCCCCCGGGGCCAACCCCGTCCCTCCTGGGCCGCTGTCACCCCTCTGGCGGGTGGCGCGGCCCGGCCGCCATCTCAAGCCCCCCGTCCCGTCCCGGGCCCGCGGGAGGTTTCTCCCCTCGGTGTCCCCGCGGCGCCCCTCGCCCTCGGAGCGCGGCTGGCACTTACCACGGCCCTCGCCACGAAGGCCAGCATGGCTCCGCGCCTGCCCGTGGCCCCGGCCGCCGCCCGCCGCAAGGACACCGGCGACACCGGGCGCCGCCGCCCCGCTCAGCCGCCAGGGGGCGGGGCCGCCCCGACGCCATCTTGGAGCGGGGCGAAGCCCGCGCCGCCATCTTGAGGAAGGGCAAGACCCCCCTGTGACGGGAGGGAGCGCCGCGGCCGGTGTCGGAGCGAGGATGCGGCTCCTCTCTCAGCTGCCTGTTCTGGGATTTGGTGAAGAGAGTCCTCCTGCCTGCCAAGGCGCACCCGCTCCTCACGGCGCCGCAGCGCCCCCCGCAAACATGGCCGCCCTGTGTGGGCAGAGGAGGCCGTGCCCTGCACAAACATGGCGGCGTGGGCCACGACGGTGGCCAGGAAGGGTCACGCCGTCGTCTGACGGCGTCGGGAGTGACGGGACCGGGCGGCGTGCCCTGCTCAAAGATGGCCGCCGGCGACTTCGGCGTGTCCGGAGGTGAGAGGTGAGGGGTGGCGGCAGCGGTGGCCGCGCTCCGGGAAGATGGCAGAGAGCGAGCGGCCGGCAGGTGAGCGGCGCCCGGGCGGCTCCGGGGCCTTCTGGGTTGGGGGCTGCGTTCGGGGCCCGTAAGGGGCGTATTCGGGGCCGGGGTGTGCTGGGAGGTCTCACCCTACACGGGGGGCCGGGGGCGCCGGGTCCCGGGCAGTGGGGGGCTGCGCCGGCAGCGGCCGCCTGGGCCTGTGGTGAGGGTGAGGAGGGAAGAGGGTTTGCTGAGGATACGAAGGGGTCCCGGAGCCCCTCAACCCTCGGCCGGGTGAGGCGGGGAGCCCCGGCTCCATCGGCCACCCGGCCCCGCTCTGGGCTGAGGCCTGCGGTGCCGTGAGCTGCCGGCAGGGCCGGGCCTGGGCCGCCCGGGACGGCGGGGGCTGAGGGGGGTCCCGCGGGGGCTGCACCCCCATCAGGGCTGGGGGACGGGACGGGGCAGGGGGATGCCCTGTCCCCTGGGGGCTGACAGGGTGTGCGGGTCCCTCCTGCGCATCCCGGGGCGAGGCGGTCGGGGTTTGGGCTGTCGCTGGAGCAGCCCCCGTCGGGGCGTTCTGTTGTTTGTGCCCTTTTTCTGTGACTCCCTTTCCCGTCGCTGAAACGGGTGGTGTTTGCCGGTGTGGGAAGTCCCTCTCTTGGCTGAGTTTGGTTCCCCCTCCCCACACCATGAGAGTGTCTCCTTTGTCCAAGTTTCTTCTCATCATAAACCAAACCTGTTCTGCTCCTGTCTCCATCATATCACTGGTTTTGGACTTTTGCTTTTGTGTTCATTTTATAACATTGCAATCGCTGCAGACCTCGCCGTGTTTCCTTCCTTGGGTATCTCTGCTCTCCTCCCCATGAGGAAGTGCACAAAGTTCGTGTCAGAAGAGGTGGCTGAGAACGCAGAGATGAAACAAATTCTGTGATAAGACAGATAAGGACACCTGGATCCCCTCGGTCCAGGACGCTGCCCTGGCCGCATCACTGGCCTTTACCTGTCATCGGTATTAATGGACAAATTAGTGTTTGCCTTTTTGCACTGCTGCTCTGGAGTTTTCCATTGTTTTCATGTTACAAGTTATTTTAAACTAAGAGTTCTATCACTGTGGTGCTAGTCATTGAGAGCCGTGTGCTGAATTTTCAGGAGAGAGGCATGCGTGTCTTTCATTTAAATGCCTCGTGTGTTGTTCGTCTCATCCTTGTACCTGGGAGTTTTACCATAACTTACGCAGGGGAATGAACCAAACCCTGTAACACCCTGGGCAGATGATGAGCCTGCGTTTGTTCTGTAGGCAGGGAACTTGAAAGGCAGAGAACTTAAATGACTTTCTAAGGTTGACAACTCTATAGCAGACTCTGCGTGGTTGCTGTGACTTTGGATTCCTTTTTCCCTGGTCTGCCTGCTAGACAGCACTGCTCTGCTGCAGAAAAAGCTGCTGATGCTTCTGGGTAGTATTTTCTATGTAAATGCAGCTAATAATATTTTAAGGAGTTGGAGTTTGGTGGTGTATGTTAGGGAGTCAGTGCCTGAGCTTGCTGTAGTATGCAGAGCAGTTGCCGAAGTGTTGCCAGGGTGGCTGGTGCTGAACAAATGCCTTCAGGTTTTCTACCATTAAAAAGATGAACTGGGTGACTCTAACAGAATTCATAAATTCACATTAGCACCCTGTTTCTTTAACAGTTGTCTCTGCTGCACTGCCTCTTGCTAGTAAAAGTCGCACTTATAGGAGCATAATACAAATCACCTCTAACCTTGTGGAGCATTTCTGGCTCTGCAATGTCCTGGTGCAGGACTGCCTGCTGAGAGTGAGGAAGGAGTGACCCTTACTGCAGGGCTGGGTCCTTGGTTCAGATGCCCAGAGGAAGAGCTTGATCTAATACATTAACAATTTGCGTTTGCATTAAATACTACATCCTGGGCTCTGAGAGTGCTTTAAAATTAAATGATCTTCATAGCTTCCATCTGGAAGAGGCTGTGTCCCGGCATCCTCCAAGCCCCCGCGCTGTCTGGACAGAGGTTTGTGGCTCTGGACTGCCATCTATTGAATTGCTCCAGCTTTATCTTCGCAGAAGTTGTCATTCTGCAAAGATAAAGAATGCAGTTCAGGCTTAGCACCCTAAAAACAAGGCACAGGTAATTTATGAGGAGAGCTCAGTGCTTCAGCATGACCTGAGGCTTGTCTTCACTAGACAGAAGTAATTAAACTAGCTGGATGTTGCCTTTGTTAGTTCCTGCACCAGCCTCTCTGTCTGGGAGGGCAATGTATCTTTAGTGGTGAAAACAAACATAATGCCACTTGCTGAAGCCTTGCAGGGTCCTTAGGAGTGTGTTATTTGGGGATTGAGAGGATATTCTTTGGTGATGAGGACTTGGTGAGATAATGGTGCAAGCTGGGATGGATTTGTTTGCTTTCTGTCTCCTGAGAAATATATGTCAATTTCTAAGGAAGGAAGATAGAGGATTTCTTCTTCTCCATGGCCTCTATTTTACCTCTTTTTTGCATCTCCTAGGCGCTTCTGAGGAGGTGGCTCCTCCCCTCCAGCAGAGCTTCATCATCCCCAAAAAGGAGATAAATATGGTTTCCGACATGGCCAAGTGGAAGCGCTCTCAGGTATGTCTCTGAGGTCAGGGAAAACTGGTAAGTGCTTATTATGCTTCAGTGGCGGTCAGGTTTAATCTGGGAACAGCCACGAGGTAAAGCAGGTTTGGGCAAGTGATGGGGAATTAATTGATTTGTGTTTTAAAGCAGAAGAGTCACTGCCTGTTGGTAGGAAAACTACTTGGCAGTGAGATGTGGAGTCTGGCAGCCAAATGCTCTGACAAAGGAGTGAGCCAGGGAGAGCCCAGAGGTTGAGGGAGACCAGAGATGCTTAAAAATTATTAGGGCTCCCTCCCAACAAGCTAGACAAGAAGCTGCTAACTATTTCATCCTACCTAGCCCGTATATTATATCAAAACTTGATTTACCCAGTGCTGGTTGAACTCAGCTTGAACGTGGTCCTGCTGTCTGGCCCTCTAATAGCATCCGGCTGGGTTGGTTCCTGGGGCCTTCCCACCTTGCTGTACTGGAAAGGGCTCCAGAGCCAAGGCCTTCAATTCCTTGGATAATTTTTGTTTACAGTATGTGTGGAGCTGGTGGAACAGGCAGGTTCTCCCCTCTCTGCCTTTGAGGGATTGTTAGCCCAGACTTGTCGCACCTATTAGGAGCAAGTTCTTGCTTGCTGACTGATCTGTGATGTCTTAAGAGAAGCTTAAGTTATAGTCAGGTCTCAGACAAACCTCTGAGTGCAGCTTCCTTTGTTAAGTCTCCTGGGTTTAAGGAATTGCTCCTGGTCAGGATTTCTGTGCAAGAGGGGGCAGCGTGCTAGTCTGGTGTTTTCGAAGGCTTAGAGCTGTGGAGCTGCACTGGATATGATGCTTCAAAAGCATCAGATTTAAAAAGAAGAGCGGTGAGGAGCCTGGGCTCTAATTTCTCCATCGTGCATGAGCATGGGAGAAGAGTAGGAGAAGGAAGAGGGAGATAATGGTGTAGGTCTGGGAGAAGCCGTGCAGAGCAGGATGTCTGGGTACAACTGAGACTTTGCACAGCCAAGGAGTTTGAGTTTGACCTGATAGGAGGCAGGGAGCTTGAGGAAAGGATTCTGGGGGCAGCGCAAGCTTTTTTGGGATTCTTTGTGTAATTTTTACAGCGATGCAGCATTCTTAGCACAATCACCATCTGCCTCTGAGGTCTGCCAAAAATAGCTGTAGCCTCTCAGCAAGCTCTGCACCCTGGCTGTCCCCAAGAAAGCAGTCCTGTGTGTTGGGAAAGGTTCCCTTGGTGTGCAGGAGTGCTCCCACGTCACATTGCTTGCTCAGACAGACCGTGGCTATTCACTAACGCCCTGCTCTCTCGTCGGATGTGTTTGCAGGCATACGCAGATTACATGGGCTTCATCCTCACTCTGAATGAAGGTGTCAAGGGCAAGAAGCTGACCTGCGAATACAAAGTTTCAGAGGTAGGAGAAAAGTTTGCATCCCCTTGTTTCTCCTTTTTTTTTTTTTGGCTCTGTGGTGAGTATTTTCATGTTGAAGAATGAGTTGGCAGCTAATCTGGGAGCCAGGGAGAATAAATGCAGTTGGGTTATACTTGGGGATGCAAATGTCAGCCTGCAGTTCTCTCCTTGGGATGCAGAGGCTCTGTGTGTGCTCGCTGGATGGGAAACCAAGCAAGTTACAGGTGGACGGAAGCTGGTGGCAAAAAGGAGGATGCAGAAAGGGTATGTTTTGACCCTGTTTTCACAGTCTGGCTTCAACCAGTGATGTTTTGAAGATGTGAAGATCTTGGTTGCAGGCAAAAGGCTGAGGTGTCTGTACTCTTCGTGTTCTCCCACTGGCCTTTCTGTGGGACCTCGGGCAAGTCACTTGTCTCCCTGTCCCTGGGCTTCCTTGTTGCTCAGACTGTGTTAACAGCACCAGTCTCCTCGGCCCACGCTGTAGCTGAGCTATGTAAGGTCTGGTTTGACAGCGTGTGAGCTCAAGGCATGTCATTGAGTGGACCTGCCTCACCAAGGGCTGTGCTGAGGGCGATGGCGGGGGCTGTGAAGCACGCAGGAGGGCTGGGCTAGGGAGGTATTTTTAGCCTGTGGGGCAGGACTGCCCATTCCTAGGTGTTAAGGAGAAAGGACCTGTTTTTCCCCAGGCGTTAATGGGGCTATCACTCACCTCTGTTAGCCGAGGTGGCCAGTTTTGATGCCTGTTCGCCTTATCAGGGCATAGCAAGATCGTTTGGAGCCAGAGGGGAAGGGCAGGTATCCTCAGTGGTGTTACTGCTTGCCCTCAGCCATGCCCAGTGCTGGTGTGCTGCTGTGATCTGCAGAGCCTATGTTGGACACCAGTTCGCTTCTGTGCGGCATGCTGGATCCCCCTCCCTTATTCTGCATGTGATGAGGACATTCTTGGGTACATTTTTACTGTTCCAACTTGTCATGGCTGTGAAAGAAAGCTGGGAATAGTCTAAACAGATCTAGGCAGAATGGGAAAGAGACTGGGCCCTGTGTGTTTATAGCTTCATTCTGGTGTGGGAAGGCAGCCTACGATGATCTTTAACCTAGTCATTTATGTTTGAAGCAGGCATGTTAAGTCCAGCCTTCCCTTCTAGGAGCCAGTGTGTGAATGGCAAACTTGCTTGTAGTTCATGGGGGGGATCAGGGATAATGAGTCCCTCCCTAACAGGCTTTGTGTCCACCTTTTGTTCCTTCAATTCAGTAGAAACTGCTGTCAAATGCTGCTATTGCTTTCCACTGTTTGCATTTCACCTTTGAGTTTTGTCTTTGTCAGGATCGCTCATTCCCAACCATTCACAGAGCAGTTCTAGGGAAACAAAGCATTAAAAATGAGCAAAACAAAGGAGGGGAAAAAACCCTCTCTTCCGCCATCCCCTTTGAGCTGTCAGCTATCTAGGAAAAGCTGTATCAGGGCTGTGTCCGTGCAGCAGGTCCCTCTTGGTGTGAATATTTCCCATCTGCAGTCCCAGTCCAGGTGACAAACAAGAGACACAATCCTGACTGCTTGGGATGTGGCAGGGAACGTGTCTCATTCCCCTGGTGCTCAGGAGAGCAGACGCCTGTGACTTGAGGCACAGGTGGAGCATCCCCAGGGTTGCCTTGTTGATGAGGTTGCCTGTTCACGCGGGTTCGTTTGTAGATCAAACTGCTTATCTGTGCTTTTAAAGGCTCAGCCCCTTGTGGCCTCTCCTTGCATCTCTGCTCTGCTTTCTTCTCTTTTCCTGTACCTGCTGCTGATGTGCTTTTGTGCCGTCCCATCTTCCTCCCTGATCAAATGCTGGGGACGCCTGCCTTTGGCAAATGACCTCCTGGAATCCTTTCTGCTGAATGTGTATCCTCTCCGTGACTTACTGGTATTGCTTTGCCGTGAGAAAAAAAAAAAAAAAAAAAAAAGAAAGTATGGTCTGCTGTGCTTTGAAAGAGACAGCTTAATGGTTTCCAGAGTAGTGTGTGTCAATACAAAACTGTCTGCTGGAGCAAGAGTTGGATCCTTTGGGGGCTGAGCCCCTTCTGAGACTTGCTGAGCTTGCTCTGCTCATACTGAAAAATTGCATGGAGCTGTCTGGGGTTTTGCTGGAGGCATCTGACAAGTAGTGATAGCTGAGCTGTTGTTTAGGACTCTGGCGTAGACGCTATGTCTGGCACAAGGTTGTATGACTGATAGGCTGTGACCTGCCTTCTCCTCCTGGAGGGAGTGCCTTTCATGTGGGGATCTGTGCAGCGACTGCTGGTGCTGCAGCCTGGAGCGGTTTTTCAAAGCTGTGACTTTGATGAAAGGAGCAATGCAGCAAGGAGGAGGTTAATTTTGGCCATTCGAGGAGCAGACCTTCTCTTCCAACAGTTCGCTGCACTGGGGGAAACTGGCTAGCCTTGTGGCTTGTCTTTGTCGGAGTTAGGTTGGTGGTTGGACTAGATGATCTGAAAGGTCCCTTCCAACTTAGGCAGTTCTATGATTCTAAGAACACCCTGATTTTAGCAGCTCCCCCCTCCCATAGGACCCGAGGAGCTCACAGGCTTGGTCCCCATGGGCAGCTCTGGCTGCTGTGATGCCTTCTCAGCACCTCCGTCTGCCCTGGTCCCTGCTCTTGAGAGATGCTGACAGGTCCCTGATCTGTAGGAGGCTCTGTGGTTTGCCTTTGGAACCGATGGCAGACTCAGGGTCAAGGGGATGCAAAATCAGCACAACGAGAAGAGCAAGGAGAGCAGGGGGAAGGCTGCCCTTGCTTTGATCGCTGGAAAGGTAAAGCAAAAATAGAGCTTAAAAACCCAGCCAGGCAAAACAGGGCTGCAGTGGTGCTGATGGTTGTGTTCCCGTAAGCTCTGCGCTTCCCCTCCTTCTCCCCCGCTGGGGTCAGCCCTGGATGCACAAGTTTCCTCTGCTGGACGATGGGAAGCTGCTTCTTTCAGTAACCCCCTTTTCAAAGGGCCTTGAGCCCAAAACGAGCCGCATGCCTTTAATTATTTATTGGCATGGCTGAGCCGGCAGCTGGGTCCTGCTCTCCCGTGTTCAGTAGGGCCGGGCTTTTTAATCCCTTTAAAGCAAGCGAGTGGGGAAGGGGAGGTTCGACTCGAGCTCCCCAGGGCCTGCGGGCAGGTCTGGGGAGGGGGAAGGAGCCGGTCCTTGCCAGCCATTTATCCAGGCAGCACTGAGAGCTCACTGAGAGGGGTTTGAAATACGGTAGCTGATCGTAATGAGCTGCTGGTGCCAGCGGATAAATCACCAGCACGATTTAATTATTTAATGCAACCCGGTGCTGGGGACGCTGTTGCTTAATTGGAGGGGAATGCAATAGCCAAGAAGGAGTAGAGCTGAGTCCAAACCTTGCCTGGTGCAGTGGGGAGACACCGGGTTTCTGCAGCATTTCAGGCAGCAGAGGCAGAGAGGGTTGCGCTGCCTCAGTCCACACGAGTCTGGGGCACTGGCCTGTTAGTGGCTCCAGCTTGCAGACTCACCAGGGCACCCAAGAGTTTCTGGGCTTCTGTGTCCCTTGGCACTTGTGTCTTTTGTGTTCCTGGTGTGCTCAGGTCTTGTCTTCTATCCCAGCCTCTAGTCTGGCCAAGTGCCGGGATCCTGTGGGGTGGGTGGATCCTGTTTGATCCCACTTCCCACTGGCTGATCCCACCATCGTGTTGGCTTTTGAGGAGCCACTGTCTGTGGGAGACTGTGTCTACCATGGGACCGTTCCTCCTGGGAGCAGAGGGCATGTGGAGCGATCCACAGCTGCTTCAGCGGCAGCACGGCTCTGCCATGCCTATCTCTCCACCCTCTCCCTTCGAGTGGCAATTCAAGGGCTAGAAACTTGCTGGGCTCGCTGTTTCCTCGTCCTCCCGGCAGGCAATGTGAAGAATTGAACCACAGCCCAGGAGACCAGCCAGCTTCACACGGTCGATGCCTCCAGCAAAGTCAAACCAGCCGCTGCTTCTGCTGTCCTCTTTGTCCCCTTGAAGGAGGAATCCCCTCTCGAGACAGAGGAGCCTACATTGCCCGAGGCCTGGCCAGCTGCTGTGGCGGCTGGTGGCTCTCTGGCTGCTTGGAGTCAGATGAGGAGAATCACAGAGCCTCTGGACAACAGACCAGTTGTTGGCAGAGCTTCCTAAAACTGTTTGGAGCTACTTAAAGTCCTGCCTAAGGTGCTGCCTCTTGGTGCGTGGGGTGTAGCCATTCCCTAGCTGTGTGGACAAGGCAGGGAGGAGGCTGTGTGCATTGGCCAGCCCTGGTCCTAACGGTACAGCTTGAGATGGTGTACTGTGTCACCTGTTGCACCTTTCTTTTCCTTCATGGCCAAAGCTGTGCCTCCTCCAGTCACCCTCATACATCCTACACAGGTTCCTCACTTTCTTCTTCCAGCACTGGGTGTAAGAAAGATGTCTCTGTTGTCTTGCTGTTGCATTTGTCTTCCCTTTTTGCTTTGTGTTTCTATTGAGACATTTCTCTTGAGAGCCAAGATCTTCTCATGCCTGCTCTGATGAGACCACTGGTGGGCAAACCAGGCTGCCTCTTCCCCTGGGTAGGTTGTATTTTACCATGCACACTGGGTATCTCTGGGTTGGAGCTGCTGTAGCAGTCTGGCTGGGATGAGTTTGAAGCAATAGGAATCATGCTGAGAAGGTTGACTTGTGATTAGGCCCTGCTGCATTGGGTGCTGTACGAACGCTAACGCCTTCGCTGCTGATCCTGGCTCCTAAGAGACACTTCAGGACAAAGATTAGAGGCCTTGAGAAGGGCCTCTAAATCACATCACCAGCTACTGGTGAGGATATACGGTAAGTGCTGTGCTGTATCCCATGGAAGACACGGGACCCTCAAGATGCAGAGCCTGAGTTTTGTGTTGGAGATCCCTGAATTGTGTAGTACTTCCCTGCTTCTCAGTCCTGTATGCCCTACAGCTAGGAGCCTGCTGTAGCTCTTCTCTCAGAGGGTTTAGAGCACAGTGCTGTTGCAGCTCATGGAAGGCTGTGTGGGCGACTCGAGAGCCTGCCTCAGGCTGGGCTTTGTTTTGGACTGATCTTCTGAGCCTTCTGCATTTCAGGGAGGGTTGGCGCATCCTGTTCCCGCTTGCCACCCTTGGGAAGGATGGTGTGGGCTTTAACGACTCCAGTCTGGGGCATAGATGAGATGTTGGAGCCTGAGGGACTGTTCTGTTTTATGTCACCGTAACCCCTCATCTTCTTTGTCTCTGTAGCCCATTGAAAAGCTGGTGGCTCTTCTGAACACCCTTGACAGATGGATCGATGAAACCCCACCAGTGGATCAACCTTCTCGCTTCGGGAACAAAGCCTTCAGGACCTGGTATGCCAAACTAGACCAGGTGAGCATGTCTTCCGAGTCGAATGTTACATGCAGCTCTACAGAAGGGCAGCGTGCCCAGCAGGGGTAGCAGAATGGCTCCATCATTGTGTGTCAGCCAAACAGCCTACAGAGGAATTGCTCAGATAAGCTGTGAAGGGTCCACCTCTTGATATGTGTCACTTAATCCTGATCTGGTGCTGACCGCTCTTCTTATGAGAGCATATAGTCCATGTAAATGCTTTTGGCTGGGTCTCCAAGTCCTGGATGAGCCATGAGGGCCATCCAAGCCCAGGGAACTCCTTTGCTTTGTAACGACCCACTGTGTCTGCTAGTTGGTGGGTGACACACAAAATCAGGGAAAGGTTGTGAAACTGCTCTACTTCCTTCAGCTTAGAGCACTTGCCCTGCACTGAGCTCTGGAGGTGGCACAGGCACAGTCCCAGCAGCAATGAGCTGCAAGAGGTCTGCTGCTCTATAGATGCTTTTGTCCTGGAGATGACTCAGTGGGTAACTGGGCTGATTTACTTAGATGGTGAAGCTTTTTTTTCCTACAGGATGTGTGTGGCCTGGATAAGTGTCAGGACAAGCTCTCCCTGAATTACTCCATCTCTGGAGGTGGCTTTTTCAACAGGAGAATTTGTTCCTCTATCATGCTGGCTGTGGCCATTGTAGGAGTGCACTGTTGCAGCTCCCCCTTTGCAGCAGTGTCTGAGCAGAGGGTGAGTTGCTCCTGGGGACTGTGACAAATCTGCACTCACTCAAGGGAGTCTTTTGTGTCTTTCAGGAAGCAGAAAAGTTGGTGGCAACAGTGATCCCCAAGCATTTGGCTGACGCTGCACCAGAAGTGGCCGTGTATCTGAAGGAATCTGTGGGGAACTCTACCCGCATTGACTATGGGACAGGTACCTGGGCATGCATGCTGCTTGAGGCTTGACTTGCTCGGGTAGTGACACGTTGCAGCCTGGTGCTGCATTTATTTAAATAAATATGTTACTGTCACTTTTTTTTTAGTGCCAGCTTGGTATAAAGACCTTACTTCTAGGGCCTCCTCGCCCCTGTGTCCAGCGTGGGCTATGACTGAGAGAGCTGAGGCTGGCGGCAGGGCTGTGCTAGAGCTATGGCACCCTTTTCATGTCTTATCCGATGAAATGGGAACCCAGCTGTGCAAGCTGTTCTGGGATAAGCTGTAGGAGCTGCTTTACTGCACACAGCAGTCCTGCACCTGCTGATCTGCAGTAGGAAGTTTAGAGGGATAGAATACAATTGCTTACATTGGAACTAGAGCGGGAACCAAGTTTGTGTTCAGTAGGAGGTGGCTTGAAGTCTGGTGCTCCCTAGAAGTGACATCACTGCTTACAGAGGGACTTTGAAATCTGAAGGTAGAAGCATTTTGTACCTAAGGAGATGCTAATTTGCAGGTTGGAGTAGCCACACTGGCTTCAGTTAGACCTAAACCCAGAATCATATACGTGCTCTGTCCATCTCTTTGGAGGATGGGTGTGCTGAGGAGAGTGTTCTCACTGAAAGGCAGGAGAGTGGGACACTGGGTGCAAGGAAACACGACTTTGGACCTGGGCAGGAAGAGGAGGACTGGGGTAAAAGGATGAAGAGCTGGAGGCTGTGCAGTGTTTGTTAAGAGAGCTGCGGCTCGCTGGCACCAGGGGGAGATGTTGTCTTTGGAAAGGGATCTGCTGGCTGGGGTTTTGTCAGCTCAGGGAAAGAAATTCAGCCTTTCCTCCCCTCCTGTGTGTCCCAAGCCAGATGCCCATGTCCTACCTCACAGTGGCTAGACCATAGGTGCACCTTGTTCCTACACTGGGAGCTTCACTTCACAGTGGAGAGCTGCTGATCTTGTACTCTCCCTTCTTCTTGGTCCCTTCCACTAAAACACGTTTATGGGTTTGCTGGTTGTTTCTTTTCCATGCTGTTAGCTGGAGGACCAAGCAAGCTGCAGAGGCTCAGCCTGAGATCCCAATACCTTCTGGTACACTTCCCCTGCTGTGCCAAGCTCCTGGGAAAGGCGCTGCCTTGCTCCCAGCACGTCCAGTGTTGGAGCTGTTTTTCCTCAACAACTTTTTCTCCAAGTTAATAATCACCTTATGGCTGTCTAGAAGGTATACTTTGTGTGGGTGCTGTGTGTGGGTAAAATATTGTCAGCTCAAGGCATTCATAGGGACAATAAGGTTGGGGCTCTTGAGATGGGACTGTGGCTGCTGTGATCGCTGAAGAGCCATTGTGATGCCCACAGGAAGGTTTTCCTAGGGACTGAAGACACCAGCGTCATGTCTTTTTGTCTCTTTTCTCTCTAGGGCATGAAGCTGCGTTTGCAGCCTTTCTCTGCTGCCTCTGCAAAATTGGTGTGCTCAGAGTGGATGACCAGATGGCCATCGTCTTTAAAGTATTTAACAGGTGAGGTAATGGAGGAGAAGGGCTTGGAAGCATTGGGCTGTTCGGGGGCAGATCTCTGACAGCATCCACTTCCAGCTGTCTGAGATATGTGAGATGTTACTGCCTGTTCTGTACACCAGACTCCTCCTGTAGTCTGGGCTGACGGTGCCCCCTTTCTTACGCTCATCCACACCGTTTTGGGAGTAAGAAATTGTAAGAAGAGCCTCCTCCTGGGGTGTGAGGTGAGCAAATCAAGGGCTTTCTACAGAGGCGTGTACATAATTAGAGAGCATGAGTGCTGAAGGGCTTGCTGGCCTAGGGAAAAAGGGCAGAGTGGGAAAACTGGAGACAAACAGAGACAATATTAGGGGGCAGATGTACTGTTTAATGGACTGTATGGTGACCCGTTGCATCTGTCTCCAAAAGGGGTGACAGCGCCTTGTCTGTTAGAGGCTGGGTGTCTTTCTGGAAGGTTACTTTAGTTGAACACAAGTTATTGAGCTCTGCAGAGAGAGGTATGTGGGTGAACCTCTGTGCTTTGTGATAAACAGGAATATCTGATCAGAGGATCTAACATCTCTTCAGGCATTGAAAAAAAAAAATCGATGAAACTGGCAGGCCTCCACTGCTCCTCTAGATGTTTTTTCAGCCCAGGAGGTAGAGTTGGTGGTGATGAAACCTGGTGGAATGGGTGTTTGGAGTCCAGAGATCTAATCCCAGCTGTATCACTGTTTGGTGGCATGGAAACAATTTCATTCAATAGTATTTCCAGCTTTAATTTTCCACCTGAAAAGTGAAAGTAGTGGTTGTTGTAAGGTTGTTTGGGAGAGCTGAAGTTGTTGAAGGAGGGCAAAGCGTCAATGTTTTCAAATAACAGCTGGGGTGGGGAAAGATCTGCACCAACATAAGACGCTGCAGATAAAATAAACCCCTGCCACTTGGTATCTTAGTGAAATTGTTGTAAAAAAAAAAAATCCCAATTTTTGAAAGGTGCTCATGTTTGCTACTATACATACCATCAGTCTGCTTTCTGTGGCAAAGGAGCTGAATATATAGTTTATGTACTGTGACATATGTGGGGGTCCTGCTTGCAAGTGATAAAGTTTTGTCCTCCAAACTGGTTGTTCTTGTCGTCATGTAAGTCAATGAGGACAGAAGAAATGGCCTTGTCTTAACCCTTCCTTCTCTCTTGGGTCTCAGGTACCTAGAAGTGATGCGAAAACTTCAGAAGACCTACAGGATGGAACCTGCTGGCAGCCAGGGCGTGTGGGGCTTGGATGACTTCCAATTTCTACCTTTCATATGGGGCAGTTCCCAGCTGATAGGTATTAATAAAAATCTTCTCATGTCCCAGCCTGCCCCCTGCTCTGTCTAGGTTGCAAAGATGATCAGGTTTGGGACTGACTTTTAAATACAAACATGTCAAATTTGTGTATAATACATCAGAAGAGTTTTCTTGGGGCTTTTTTTTTTTTTTCCTCAGTTTTCCGAATAAAGCTAGCTGCTCATGTTGGGAGGTGGAAGGCTTGCTGCTACAGTACATCTGTCCCTATTGCAATGACTACATGCTTTTTAAAAGGAGAGTCTTGGTTTTGGTGGTAGAAAACACATTTTCTGCCCTGGGGAGTTTACCAAGTGCTCTCACTGCTGAGGCACTGGAGTGGGAGATGAGGTGGAAGGGAGCAGCTCTGTGCTGACTTCTGAAGAGCTCTGATGGAAGGATCATATTTCTTGTGGAAGAGGGGCAGGACAAGACCTGATTGAACATGGTCGCAGAATGGGGCTGCCATACAGGCTACTTTCTATTGTCTCTTACTCTTTTTAGACCACCCAAATCTGGAGCCTCGACACTTTGTTGATGAGAAGGTGGTAAATGAAAACCATAAGGACTTCATGTTCCTGGAGTGCATCCTCTTCATTACAGAGGTGAGGACTGTAAGGTTTGTCCCATGGGGAAGTTATCTTGACATTAGATACTTGGCTCTGGCTGTGGTTTTCACTTCTTCCTTTGCTTGTTTGTTTGCTCTCATGGAACTGTGCGGATGAACTGTTGTTGCATGTCTGAGGTGCTCTCCTTGAATGAGTCGAGACAAGGATGTTGAGAGGAGAGTATAATTAAGCTAGATGGGCTGTGGATTGCAGTTGAAGGGAGCTCTAGCAAGAGCAAACAAATAACCTTGGATCATCACTTGGATCTGTCAGTGGGAACTTGGATGGAGAAGACTTGCTTGCAAGTGTGCTAGAAAGACGAAGGTAGGAGCTGCAAAACAGCTGGGCTTGCCAAGATAACCTCCCTTCCCTCCAGCCGTTGGGTGCTGCTTAGCAGGCCCTGGGCCTCCCCTTGCTTAGGGCAGGCTCCCAAACCTCTCTGCAGCTTGGTCTCCTCCAGATTCTACCAAAAGATTTGCCCATTAAATGCTCCTTATTTGCAAATGATCCAGAGCAGAGATAGCGCTGAGGTTCACCCAGCTGGTAACGCTATCAGGACCAGGTTTCTGCTCAAGTACTCTACGGCCCTTGGGTGATGGACTGGTGATGTTCAGCGTGTTGCCAACCGTGGGCAGTATTTCTCAATGAGGGAACTCAGGGCTTTCTGCCCTCAGCTGCAGTGGAAGACCTGGATGTGTTTCTACCATCCCCTTTGCTGCACGGTCTGGGCAGTGAGAGCAAGAACGACGCGCTCTGTTGTGGTGAGGGATTTCTTGTCTCTGGCAAGAGAGAGTTGATGGGATTAATTTTGAAGGACAGAGTGCGGTTCTTCCCCTTTGTTCTGTTTGCTTCTCCCCCCTCTCCTCTCCTCTCCTCTAATTTAGTGATTAGATGAGAAGGGAGGTTGCAGAATATGAACTTAGCCTTTCATGTTGGAAATTTTCATAGGCGCCTTTGGCCCAAACCCCAGGAGGTGATGTGTCAAGTACTGCTGAATCTAGTAGAGTTTGTTGGTGCTTAGCACCTCATGGACTTTAACCCTTAATGTGGAGTTAAATCGTGCCATGAGTAGTGAAGAGGCGCTGGCGGAAGAGATCAAGTTGAGGACAGGAAAGCAGGAGCCAAGATGCTCTAAGATTTATTTTAATTTGGGCCTCTGTAATACCCAGACAGTGTACTAACGCGCTAAAAACATAAAACCATCTCTTGATGTGTATGTAGAAAATTCTGGAGTGCACAGATGACATGTAAAGTTTAAAATACACAGCACCATCCTGTTTCTTCAGGTCAATCTGTTTTTGCCTGCAGAAACTTAGCTTTTTAGTAGGCTTTTAAAATAAGTGATTCAACTTATTTTTCCATACCTTTGTTTGGAATCGGGATTCAGTGTTTCTGCTGCGTTCCTCAGTGCCACCTGGTGGCAGGGAGCCCTCCTCTCGGGCCCTCCTGGCGTGAGCCGCGGAGGAATGGCAACAGCCTGGGTTATCAAACGCATGGCATTTTCAATCCATCTTCATGCAAGCGCTTTTTATTTTTTTTTATAAACATTTTGCTTTTAAAATTTTGGGGTTTTTTTCCTCTCCCAAATGCCTGGGAAGGCTGCTACTGCCACTAGGGGGGGCTGAGACAGCCTTGAGTGCCTCCAAATGCTTTCTCTCCAAAATCAACAACAAAACAAAATAGCAGGGGAAAAAGATAGAAGGGATTAAAGTCTTTAGTAAATGAACGATATTACTTTCTTCTGAGCTTGTCAGCTGGAAACAGCTCTCCTTTAAAGGTGTTAAACACGTAGCAAACACCACAGCAGTTCCCACAGTGGGTCTGGTACGTCTTACTGACATAAGAGCAGGTTTTGCTTCAGCAAGCTACAGCTGAGGTAGGTTGTTTTCTTTCAACCAAGAGAATATTCTCTTGAGCAGATATTTTTCTGCACCCCCTGAGTGACGTTTCAGGGATGTGAACATACACTGGTGTGGTGTTTGCCGTGTGTATATTTAAACCTTCGGCTCTTAAAGTAGCAGGGAGATGATGTCCAGGCTGAACCCACTGAGGCGTTCTCCTTACAGCAGCACCACCCTGCGCAGGCACGGCAGCGAGCCTTGCGTAAGCTGCCCTGCTGTTGGGAAATCTGTAGGGTGGTTTTGGACCTGAACGCTTAGTTCTTGAATAGGGTGAGGTTTATGGAGCCGGCTGGGACTCGAGCTATCCCCCTGCTGCCGCCTTGCCTGCCAAAGGGTGTGTGGTACCTGTAGGTGCGAGGATGAGGAGCGTTTGGGGGCATCTCTAGGGGCTGTGGATGGCAGCGATGGCAGGGCTGTGCGTGCTTGTGCAGAAGAGGGGTGCCGGGTATGCTCCGGCTGTTGCGGTGGATCAGTGCGATCGCCCAGATGCTCCTCCGAGAGCCCAGGGCAGGCAGCAGGAATTTCAGCTTCAATCTGGCTTCTAAATTTGGAGGTTTGGGAAGGGAGGGCTCGGGTTTCTGCTGGAAGGGAAGGAGCTGACAGGAAAGCACGGCCTCAGCCGTCCCCCTCCCCCCGGCACTGACAGAGGAACCATTTACAAAAGGCCGATTCTCTTGGGAACCGAGAGGCAGGAACGCTGCGTCTGTGAGTAATTTCCTGCTCAATATGGCTGCTCTGACTCACTCTGTTCCCCTGGGGTCACTGCGGGACTGCAGCGTGCTCGCTGCCTCTCTTTCTCTTCCCCCCCACAGCTCTCCCTCTTCACCCTTTGTGGCTGGAAGGAGATGATTTTTTTATTTCCCCCTTCATCCGCTTTATTTTTCCCTCTCCAGTTTGAAACCGTAGCCAAGCCATCCCTTGCCGGGTGCCCCGGGTGAGCAGGGCCATGGTGGTGGCTGTGCCAGGCACAAGCCTGGGGCTGGCCAGCCACGCTTGCCTCCGGCACACTCACTCCAGCTTGGGAAGGGGGGAGAAGCAAACTGTGATGGTGGTGGCTGATGCAAGCTGTGCCCCTGCGAAGGGCGGTGATGATGGAGGAAGGTTTTGGTGTCAAAATGCACACAGCCAACAGCTCCCCTATGGAGGGGGGGCATGCTTTGAGCAAACCACCTGGCACCGAGCTGCCCGGCAGCCTTTAACTTGGATGCCAAAATCCTCGCGCTTAACGTGCCGGCTCTGTTCGGTAACATCGTGCTTTGTGTATCTACACGTTTCACCTTGTATCCGTAAGGAAAGCACGCACGTCGGAGGCGAGCGGGAACGGCTGAGCAGCTCATCCGTCATCCCCCAGCTCACGAGAACCACTGAGGGGAAGCGGGGATGTGTCTGTGCTCTCCTGGCAGCAGGCAAAACTACAGACCCGCTTTCTCCAGTGTTCCAGCCCCAGGGTCAGCAGGTTTGAAACACATTGTCCTCCAAGCAGTGGGGTTTTTTGGATTCCCCCTCCCCCTTTCCCTCTCTTTTTCTTTCTCTGCTGCAGGCTGGTGCCACACAGATCTTGCAGAAGGGCAGCAGCAATTTCCCAAAGCAGGTTGATCAGCCTTGCTTGCTTTTACAGTAGGCAGAGAGGTGGTTTTGGAGGCTCTTTTCCCACCCTCACTCCAGGCCTGTGCGTGCATGGAGGGAAGGGGTTAGTTGTTCGAGCCCCGAGTTGAGAACGGGAGTCCAAGAGATTCCTCTCTCCCCACGCTCCTTTTTAGCGTGAGCTTCGGCCTTGTGGTTTCTGATGTCATGGGAACTTCGCTCAGTCAGAGTGGCGGCGTTGTATTTCTTTTTCTCCCTGAGGGTCTGTTTTTGTTCATGGAGGAGAGGGAGAGACAACTACCCAGGGAATCTACATGCAACTGTCCCTGATTGCAGCTTCCCCCCTGCCCTCCTTCCTCCAAACCCCTCAACCTGGGAGGAGAAACACTAAAATATTAAAAAAAAAAAAATAAAATAAATAAAAATATTTAAAGCATTTGCTGCAATCTAGCAACTCGCAGCTCTGGAGACGGTTTGGAGAGTGGGACTGGAGCATGTCCCCTCTGCTCCTGCCTCCCCCAGAGCCCTCCTCTGCTAGAGGCAGGTGTGGAGTGGGCTGCGGACACCGGAGCTGCTGCCAACCTGCGCTGCCCTCTATTCAGGGAAAGCAGCGGCGGTTGTTGCTGCTGCTTGTTGTTGCTCTGAATGGGGAATGAGTCATTTTCTTGGAAAGCCCAGCAGTGCTGCACTGGGAGGTTTCTGGGTAGAATAGGAACAGCATTGAGCCAAGCTCTACTGGGGAGGAGAATGGGACTTACGTGGGGCTTTTTTAATGCAGTCATTAAAAGGGAGGTGTGCAGAAGAAGGTCTGATTAGGAAAGTGTGGCAGGAAAAGGCTTAATTTTATCGTGGAAGGGGGGAGCTGGATTGCCACGGCTTCATGTGATGTGGCCGCAGCAGGAGGGAGCGTGGAGGGAGGGAGGGAAGGCGCAGTGAGGTGGCTGGTGCGTGGGTCACAGGGCTTGGTGGGAATGTTTGCTTGGAGAGAGTGTGAGCATGAGTCACTGCTGGTGCACGAGCTTCCTGGCTGGCCTGGCTCCCTCAGCCCTGCTCTCGGGTCTCTTTCAGATGAAGACGGGCCCCTTTGCTGAGCACTCCAACCAGCTCTGGAACATCAGCGCCGTGCCCTCCTGGTCCAAGGTCAACCAGGGCCTCATCCGCATGTACAAGGCAGAGGTGAGCGCCATGGGCAGGGGGAGGCTGCTCGGCCACATGCCTCCTCCCTTCCACTTCAGTGCCGGTCAGCTCTTCGCTTCTGCTGTTACTTGGTGTGGGGGCCCATCACAGCCAGTTGCTACCCCATACTACGTGTGGTTTAGGAGCCCTTGGCAGTTCAGATTCAGCTGGCTAGAAGGAGGCTCCTGCCCACCTAGTATCTGCCCTAAAACCAATCCCAACATGGCTATTCCTTGCAGAGGTTACTTTTGCCATTTCTGATCTTCCTGTAGTGCAGGTCTCCAAATGAGGGCAGATGTCTTGACCTGCTCATCCTTTTGGTCCCCACACTACTATTTTACCAACTGGAGGAGACTTAGTTTAAATCATCATCCTATGTTTCAAGAACCCCCGAGCAAGCTGAATGCTTCCTACCGATCACCCCTCACTACGAGTCCCTTCTGTGCAGTGTGCCGGACAGGCGAGGCTATGGCTACCTTCCTGGCTTGGCAGCCCTCCACCTGCCGAGGCTCTGCTGGCGCTGCCCCAGCAGGCTTTCCTGGCGAACCCTGACCTGGGGAACCGGGCAGTTTTGGCTCTCCCTTATCTCTTCTTCCTGCTCGAGCTAACCCTGAGCTTGAGGAAGCAGGACAGGAACCGCCACATCTGGGCCTCTGGAGGGAACGGCCGACAGGCGGCATCCCTTGCTGGGAAGGATGGGACCGTGCTGGCTCTGCAGGGAGTCACCGTTGGAGGAGCAGGGATGGTGGAGCACGGATGGCGCAGCTTCCTGGTGCACCCGGGGACACCGGTGGGGCTTAAAGAAGTTAATCCTATGCTCTGTGGTCTCTGCCATGCTCCTGTTGCTGGGACATACAGCAAAGGCTGGCGGGCAGCTCTACTCAGGCCCAGCGCACAAAGGGGTTAACTGTGCCGAACTCGGCGCGCTCCCTCCCCCAGCCCTTCCTCTGCACTGCACATCCTGTGTTTAGGTTCCAGGCCACATACCTCTCTAATCTGCGAGGTGTCACTCCCAGGCCCGCTGGCTCCTTCCGCCCCCAGCTCAGCTTTCCTCCCAGCCTCCAAAGAGGAGAAGTTGGGCTGGGGGTCGACCCTCTCTGCTGGCTGCTCCTTGGAGGGGTGCCCCTGGGCTGCCCCTTCGGGACTGCCCCCGCTCAAAGCTCCGTCATAGGGGCTGGAGATGCTGCCTGCTGGGAAACCCTGAGATGAAGGCTCTGGTGTGTGAACTAGGGGGTCTGGAGAGTCTGGGAGGGTGGCTGGAGGGAAGACCCCAACCCCGGGAGTGCTGTTAAAGTGAAATGTGAGTACCCTAAAACCTAGAGCCTGAGCATGGTCCGCTGCTGCCTCAGCAGCGCTGTCTTGGTCCTCCTTTTCCTTTGGCCCAGTTCCTTCCCTCACTGTTTGGGTATTCCCCTGGCACCCCATGGGCCCCACGCTGTTTGGGTACTCCTGCCGGCTGCCCCACACGTGCCATATGGTTGCTCCCACCTCATGCACCGTGAGCTCTGCCAGAAGAGCTTGGCAGTGATGTACCCAGGGTACAAGGTGCATGTCCACTCATGTCTTGGGTACACTGTGTGCTGGCAGATCTACCTGGCCTGCTGGGGACAGTGTAGCCCACTCTCTAGAGTGGGAGATTCTCTGTCTCCTCTAGGTGTACCCAAGACATGGTCTTTTCTGGAGGCCTTGGTCTATTTTGAATAGCAGATGACATTCTGTGTGGAAATGCCAGATCCAGTGCTGGTGGGTTTCTAGAAATATCTAGAGATGTAGCTGTGTCAAGGGGAGAATGCAAAAACTGCTAGGAGGAGTAACAACACAAATTTAGGCTAAGGTGTGGAAAACATTGAGTCAACCAAAGCACTTTAAATTTAGTTTTTTTCCTGGAAGAACATTGTAGATCTTAAAAGACTATGCCTAAGCACGTAGTCCTCAAGCAGCAATGTCTTCTGGTGCTGCATGGTGCCTGTGTTCACCTGAATGTGTAGAGGAGAGTGGGGACTTCTGCTGAGGAGTCCTCGCTCGTTCTTTGTTTCTGCTTTGGGGAGTCTCCCACCCTGCTGCTGGCTCAGCCGGTTCCTGCTTGGAAGATGAGAGGAGCATGGACATGGAAGTGTGGCTGGGCAGAGCTTTCAGTTACGGTGTGCCTCGCCATGCAGGTTTTACTAGCACTTGCAACTAGACTCTTTGACTGATTTTCTGGGAATGACACAATGTTCAGGAGTTGCTGAGGCTTCATCCTTTGAAAACTGAATCCTTCTGGGTGTTTCAGGCTGGGCACCCGCAGCCACTGCTGAAGATCTTGTCCGTTTGCTGCTGGCTCCCGGAATAAGTTTCTGCTCGGTGTGCCCAGCTGTGTTGCCTTCACCCTTGTGGTCTTTCTCCAATTAGCCACTGCCAACGTTAGCAGAAGATAAGTGAGCCAGCAGCGCCCAAGTGCTGAGATGGGTCTTCGTCCAGCTCAAGGCAGGCAGCTTCTGTGGCAAAGCTTAAAGCGTGTGATAGTAAAGAGAGGGAAGGTTTGGGGTTGTGGTGTTGCTTTCTGTCTGACTGGCTAAGGTGAGAGTAAGTTTTCCTTTTCTTCCCCCCTCCCTTCTCCCTGCCCCTCTCATCACCCCTTGCAATTAGATCAAGTGAAATCAGACACTCGGATGAAGGCTTCAGCTCCTTAACAAGTCTGGGGTGGATGAGAAGCGCTCGGTGCCAGGTGGCACTGACTGTGACTGGGTTTTGAGCGGAGGCAGCAGACCAGGAGAAATTGCACTCACACCCTGCTCTCATTTGGTAGGAGGAGCGGGGCAATCCCCAGACCTGGTTCATTTAAAAAGTACTCTGAATGCTTTATCTCTTCCCTGTTCCCTCTATGAGATGCCTTTAAACAGCCAACGGAAAGCTCAGGTGCATCCGTGTGTCTGGGAGCTCTAGTCTGGATCCAGGCGCTCCAGGGTGCTTGCTGCAGGGTCTGTGGATGGGCAGTAGACTGAAGACAATGTGTCTTCAGCTCTGTGTGTTTATGAAATCTCAAATGCATCTATCATATAAATATAATGGGTGAAGACGTGTTCGCTTGGAAGTGCAAGGGCTTTTCTTATTCTCTCCATCAAAGGCGAGTGAAGCAGTCGACAGAATAGAGTGTGGTTAAAGCACCAGTCTTGATGTTTTTCCCCTGAGCCTGCTTTTGTGTCTCCTGACCTTTCTTTCTCTGCTGCAGTCAGTCGGGAAATACTTTCCATTGTAACTAATCTAGTCCCAGTTCCATCTTTAAAGGTTGAACTTGATGCATGAATCTGCTCCCCAGTTGAGTCCCAAGCAGACCTTCAGCATGATCAAGATGGTGGCAATAAGAAAATAAGCCTGTCCCCTCCATTGAGCTAGTGTTGGCCCCATCACTTTCACCCACAAGTGATGCAAGGAGGGTCCTGTCTCTTGGCATCTCTAATAATCCAGTAAATTTGTGCTAGTCCTGCTGGATAGAGGAGCAAATGTTTCTCTGCTTGTCTTTTCTTGGGCTGGTGATGCATTAAGTGGAATGGATACCCATTCTTCCCACTGGTGGTAAAGTCTCTTCATCCGGAGCCCAAACCAGTCTGGTCTTCTGTGGAACTCCTCGGAGCTAGTTGGGCTGACATTTCTAGCTGTCAACATCTCCAGTATTCATTTCTTTTCTGTTCTTCCCTCACGTCACTGTTATCCAGTGCTGCTTCCTCTGAGAGTTTGTCTAAGTGGTTGTGCTGGGAGATGGCAGCAGCTCTGAGCATTAGGAAGCTTTGAAGGTGATGTGCCCTGATGGTCACGGGACTTATTTCTCCTTGGTGACTTGCCATGGAGGCTTGTGGTTTTCTGCATGGTTGTTTTTCCCCAGGAGTGGATACAGCTGTGCTGTACTTTCACCACCTCCAAACTTGTCTCCAGTGTGCTTGCAAGCACTTCAGTTGTGCTAGAACCAGTTGTCTGACCTCTGTCTCCAAAGGGATTGCCGTAGGCCTGGGCTTCTGAGCCCAAATCCTCCTGCTTACCCATGATGACAGCACGAGGGCAGGCTTCCTGCCTTGGGGTGAAGAGCTGTCTGCAGCACAGGGCTTTATCCCCATCTCCAGAGCTGGGGTCTCCCCTGCTGCAGAGTGTTCAGCTCGGCCCCGTGGAGGGCACAAGGCTCCTTGCTGTGGAAAGAACAGTTATAACTACGACATGGCTCTTGCCTCCCTTTGGTGGGAAGGAGCTGTGCTACAAAGAAACGCCTGGAGGAACGAGCTGTGCATCTTGTCCCCAAGATCTACTGGGGAGGCTGCTGGTTGCAGGCAAGAGCCACTGTGGCTTTCACACCCTCGTGCTGAAGGGTCTGCAGCTTGTGGGGAGCTGGGCACCTGCCTAGCGCAGCGTCTCATCCACCTTGACTCTGAGCAGATGCTGCTTGTGCCAAGCAATTGCTGGAACTAGATGGACTCCTGTTATTTAGTAGCTGCTGTGCTTTGGCTGTATGTACTTCGCATCTCCTGTAGAATAAGACTCCCATCAGCAGACCTGTGCCTCAGCTGGGTACAGGGGAAAGGCTTTCCTCCCAAGACACAAGGCACTTGAGTTTCTTTTCTCCTGTTCATATTGCTCTGCCTAGGGAGGGAAGAACTTGCCCTTCTGCCTGCAGTGTGGAGGTGACCACCATCTCACTAGCCATGCCCCCAAGCGCCCTGGTAGATGAGTCCCCATTGCAGCACAGCAAGGTGGTCTGTGGCCCTTGTTTAGCACAACTACTCACAATTAACATGGGTGATGTTAGTGTAGATGCAGCTGCTGGGTGAGTGTACACGTACTGCTGAGGTTTGTGTGTCCAGAGGTGAGTCTGCTCTGTGCTCGCTGTGAGTTTTGGGCAGTCTGAATCTGCAATGACTCAGAAAACCCAGAGCTCTGAGTGGCTCTGCCAGGCAAGCGCTGGCAAACTTTGACGTGGTTATTGACCACAGTCACTGACCTTCCTGCCCTGCTGGGATGGTGAGCAGAGGGGGCTGTGCCCTCGCAGCCCGGCTCTCCCTGCGCAGAGCCTGGTCTTAGCTGGGGGAAGCAGCCCTGAGCTAAGCTGCTTTGTAGTGGATGCATATGACTGATCTGTGATCCACGCTCCTTCTGTCATTAGTCTGCAATGGGGCGGGAGTGGGAACTTCAGGGGTGAGGGGTTGTTGGGAATAGGATCATGTTATAAACTATGGCAGCAAAATCACTGGTGCTTGTCTGTCAAAGACCTGAGAATCTGGAATGTAGTTTGGGCAGTGCCTTGCAGATGCAGGATGGTGCCTCGAACCCAGAGTATAGGCACTGTCCTGGGGAGGGATAGTCTCTTTCCTGGGGCGGGGGGTTCTGCAGTTCTTAAAGTGTTTGAAGGGTGAAGCTCTTCAAAGAGACCAGCTTGAGCAAGGAGACGTGGTGAGAGAGAAAGCTGCTGACATAGACGTGCCTCTTCTGCTCATGCTCCAGGCCTGAATTTCAGCAAGCAAAAGGCTCTGGCTGAAGGGAAGGGGATGGGGTGAGGAAGTGTTACTGGCCTGAGGAGCCTGACAGGAATGTGGGGGGGAGACATGGGACTGATCCCTCTGCCTACAGCTGAGCCGCGTGGTCCCAGGCTCGCTGCCTCCTGACCCCTGAGGTGGGATGTAGCTCTGGCTGCATGCGTAAGGTGGAAATGTCTCCTGAATTCAACCCTCTTTATCTCCCGCCCCTGCAGTGCCTGGAGAAGTTTCCTGTGATCCAGCACTTTAAGTTCGGCAGCCTGCTCCCCATCCAGCCTGTGACGTCTTAAGGAGGCCGCGGGAGGAGTCGAGGCAGCAGAGGCATAGCACGACGCTCTTCCTCCTCCCTTCACCCCCTCCTTATCACCCTGCCCGTTACACCCAGCCCATTCATTCCTGCACATCCTCATTGGCAACCACAGATCCAAAGCACTCGCCGGCCTTACACGGAAGACGGGATCCGGAGCGGCTCGTCCTGAACATCCCCATCATGGGGATGTCTTGCCAGCGACCAAGCTGGGGCTGTGCTTCTCCGCTCTGCTGCATCCACGGGCAGCACGACTGCCCTGTACAGCTCCAGGCACGTGAATGGGTTTGAGTAGGGGCTGCCTTGTAGCGAAGGCTCCCTGCTTCCCTTCCCGGGAGGAAGGGGGTGTGGAGGGGAGGAAGGCACGTGTGTATGTGTTGGACAGTGGTAACTGCAATTTCCCTTTTGAATTTCACTGAAGTTTCCTGTTGCTGTTTGGTTTGGGAAACCACTGCGAGGGGTGAGGTGTGAGCCTGCACGTGCCTGTAGGCAGCCACCTCTGCTTGCACTGGGGGGTCTGAAATGGGTAGAGGAAGCTGTAGGGAAGGTCTGTGGGTTGCTTGGAAGCACAGGGTGCCATCTCTCCCTTATTCTGAGTAAGGAAAGCCCCCTTTCTCCTCCCTCCATCTCTTCTGCAAGGTTCCCTGGGTCTTCCTTTCCCACCGCTGCCTCTTCTCTCGGGTGAAGCTGGGAACCTTCTGGGCTGCGGGGGTCTGAGCTGGCTCTGGAGCTGGAGACAAGGTCCCTGGAGGGACCCGGCTTTGTGGGAACAGCTATGCAAAGACACTGCTCAAGCGGCGCCTGCTCAGGCTCCCTCTTAACGGGCACAAAACCTCCCATGTTCGCATACATTCATTGCTGGGTCCAACCTGCCCTTTGCACTCCCCATTTCCTCCTCTGTGCTTTGCTGCCCCAGGGCTGGGCTGGCCTCAGTGGCACAAGGTGACCGTGATTGGTACTGCTTGGTCATAAATTGTAGCAGCAGCCCCAAAGCAAAGGGATTTCCCCACAAAGCAGCATGTTCCCCAGCTCTTTTAGGTAGGGAGGCATCCCCAGAGCAAAAGCAGTGGGGGGGAGGGGGGGGGCAGGCATGCAGCTTTACATGCATTTTTATACCCGCGCTGGAAACAAAAAGCAGAAATAGCCCAGGACAGCAGGTTATATCTGGAGAAAGCTCTTTCCCTTTGTCGTTCCCTGCTGGTGTTGCTGGACCTCGGGCAGAAGGACCATGCTTCCAGTGCCACCAGCAGCAGCACCTTGAAGGCAGGTGAATGAATAGGGATGTGGGCTCGTGCCAGTGGCATCACTAGGAGGGCTGGAATGGCTGGTGCTGGGTTTGAGATGAGTGGTTGTGTCCACAGGTCTTGACAAAGGTGGTCCACAACTTTGCAGCTGGAGAGGGGGTGTTTCTTCTTGGGGTTCCCAGGCTGGGGGNGACAGGGCTCTGGTCTGGTGTTTGCTGGGGCTTGGGGGCAGCAGGGATCATTTCTCTGGCCCTCCTGCAGACCACGGAGGGGGATGGTGGTGCTGCCCCCAGCCAGGCTGCTCGGCTTTTGCTGCTGCACTGCTTCACTGTTGGGGGGAAAAGGAAAAAAAAAAAGAACAAACCACAAAAAACAAACAAACAAAAAAAAACCCACCCCAAACCTGCTTGTGAATTTTTTCTCCCAATTTTTTTTTTGCCAGACCTACTGCCTCCCTCTTGTAAAAGTTCTCGCAGGCGCTCAGGGGAGGGAGAGCAAGAAAAGAGTCTAAATTAAGAGGCAGTGAATGCCAGGTGTCTGCAGAGCTAAAGCAGAGCTTTCTAACACTGCTACTGTCCTGTCGGCTCTGGCTTGGCCCCGGGCGGGAGGGGGCAAGGGTCTTTTGACCTGCCTGAAACAACTCTATAAACTTGCGTTTTAAATGAAAATGGAAGACTGGAGTTAAGTCTTGTTTTACTCCTAAATGGGACATGTGTTTTGTCTTGGCTTTCCAAGTGGATCCACTCTGGTGCTGGAGGTCTGTGTGCTTGCTGGGACTTGATGAGTCCATCTCTGGTGGAGCAGTTTAGCAGCCAGCGCCTGGAGCAGAGACCCCAGGCGTCTCCACCTGCGTCCCCTTGCGTTGCTGTGTGGCTTTTGGCAAGCGTCACCATGCTTTAAATGGCTGTGCAACATCTGGCTGGCAACGGCTGAGCTAAAGTCTGTGGTTTCCCAAGGCTACCCAAGGGTTGGGAATGCGTCTCTCCTGGTCATCTGTTGGAAATGGGGCTTTGATGCAAAAGGATGGGGAGAAATGTTGACGTCCATGCATGGGAGGAACACCAAGAATGGGAAATACAGCACCAAAAAAGGGTGGGGAGATGCTTCCTTCCCCTGCAGCTGCAGCCACTGCTCCCTGGGAATGATGTCCCTGGGCTTGGGACCTGCCGGGGAGGAGCTCACATAAAGCTTGGTGTTTCTTGCCTGCCTGAGTCTGCACATCTGTCCTGCTAGGGATTTTTGGACTTCAATTGACTAATTCTTATTTGAGTCTTATCAGCACGCTTGGGATGTGCCCCTGTCATGTGGCAGTCAGCTGCTTACCTTCCTCTGGCTCCCACCAGCACCCATCACTGGTTCTCTGGGCTCTGCTTCTCTCCTGGTGGGTCCACACGCGTAGCAGTCCCCAGGGCTGCTCGATGTCTGAAGCAGCGCTCCCCCACCTCCTCCCATATTGTGGTTTTAATTAAAGTCTTTGTGTTTTGCACTGGTGACTGTGTTGGTCTCTCTCGGACTGGGGTTTGCTCCTGCGCTGGGAGCAGAGCCAGAGAAGTCGATGGCGGGAGCTTTTGACAGAGGGAAGAGGCTTTGTGGAGGCACTTGCCACGTTGGTGGTTGATCTCTTGCTTGTGCCAAGATTGACTTGTTATTTAACTGCATGCAGCAAGTATATCCAGTCTGTCTTTGTACCCTTCCTAGGTGTCTTTCTGTCATACGGTATGTTTTATTTATTTATTTAACTTCTTTGCTATGTCCACACCCTTCTCTCCCCGCTTGGATTGGGCGGGTAGGTGATGTGCGAAGCCTGTTCCCAGGCCAGCAAATACCTCTTGAAGATCAGAGACGCTCACAACCAAAGGACGTTTGAGCCCTGTTTCTGAGGCAGGGTGAGAACTGGAACCTTTTTCTTCAGATGTTTTTCCTGTCTTGCTGCTGTGGCTGACTCAGGACTTCTAGCATCGGTTCAGCTCAGCAGCTTTGTTGGATTTATATAGAAAATGGTACCTGGACCTTCTCATGAGCAGTTGGAGCTAGCGTAGATGTGCTTAGCAAATGCTAGTTCTCTTGTCACTGGGTTTTATCTTCTCCGTCAACGCAGGCCAACTGTGTAAGAGCATGTTGCTAAAAGTGGCAGCAGCGTGGAGGGATGGATGGTGAGCAGAAATGTCATCTTGGATTACAGATGTTTTCTTTGAAGGCACTTGAATCCGTCTTGAATGTGTGCCTTGGTGAACATGACGTGCAGTGAAGGGGAAGCAGACGTAGTGTGGGTTTCTCACCATCTTCCCTCTCAGCCCACTGACCAAGCCAGTTTTTTTAAATTCAGTTTTCAGAACTGGATCCTTTGGGGTTGTGATACGTAGGCCAGTTCGTGTTTCTGTTTAACAGCTGTTGCCTTTACACAGGGTGCGTTTCACAAATCGCCGTCAACCTTCGCCTGTCTCTTTCTTCGCAGTCCTCCTTTATAAATGATCGCTCATGGCAGCCAGTAATAAATGAAGTAAGAGTTAAGAGAAACAGCCTCGTGTGGTGATAGTAGTAAAAGAATAAAAAATAGAACTGTTTCATGCCATTGTTGCTGTATTAACTTGTCCCTGGTGTGCGGCTCAGTTCCATTATGTAGTGCTGGGTTCCTGCTATTAAATAAACAAAGAAGTCCCCACTGCAGGACCGGCATTTGTTCATCAGCAAAATCTGAGCTGGCTTCGTCCTGAGTTTCCAGGATGAAGATGTGCTTTGTACCCCAAGGAACCAGTGTTGAACCACACGAGAGCCCTGGGCACTGCACTGTGTCCCTGCAACTGCGTTGGCTTCATTCCTGAGAGAGGGAAGGAGGCAAGAAATGGGTGGCAGAAGGTGGAATTGATGGTTAATGATAACTGCTAATGTGCCGGTGGAAACCATCTACGGTTGAGAAGCTCACAGGGATCTCATTGCTGTTTCAACAAGGACTCTCCAGGCTCAGATGTAGAATTTGTCAGGGCTTTGGGAGGTCATTTCATGCTCTAATAGCCAAGAGGAGAGAACTTCATCCTTTAATGTTGCTTCCCCTTCGGTGGATGAACACTCTTCCCATTGACACCGCAACAAACTCCTTGAGCATCCTGGGGACAGACACATCTTTCCCTGGACTGGTCTTGTAAAAATTGTGCCAAACTTCAAAACTAGGATGAGCCAAATTGAAAAAGGGCTGCCTCCACGTGGGATTTAGCGAGGGCTAAACCATGATGGGCATCTTCAGCTTGGAGATATGCTCGTTCTGAAGAGCACAAGGCTGTGAGCAGGCTTTGGAGGTTAGAAAAGGCTTTTGAGGGGGTGCTTCTGCTTGCTATAAAAAGCCTGGGCTTGGGAATGTCTACATCGGTCGGCTCTACGCAGGGCATAAATACAGTTGTGGCTAAAATTGGAACGAGTCACTCCCCATGTTCCCAGTTGCAACTGTAACACAGATAATAAATAACATCGAAATCCCTCATCAGAATTTGGGCTCCTTAATGCTTTGTGCGTGCAAACCCAAGGAACCAGGAGTGGGGTCTCGTGGGACCCTGCTCCAGCGGGCACCGAGGTGTGTGTTTAAGTCCTCCTGAGCACGTACTCGCTTCCTTTTATAAAAATGGATCAAGGATGTGCTCAAGGATTTGCTGAGCCTGTAAATGGAGGAAGGAGAGAAAGCAGAGGAGCGGTTCCTTATCAGGTCTCCTGTTTCTAAGACACCTGGGAGAGAGAACCCCAAGCAGACTGCACTGCACAAGTCAAGGTACCCAAAGTATCTTGTTTTGACATGAATTCCTCCCAGTTTTATGTGTGGAAACAGGTTTTTTTGGAGATGCTGAGTTCTACGGTGCTGGACCCCAGCCTGGTGAATGGTCGTGTAGCTGCAGAGTTGAGGAGGTTCCCTGCGCTTCTACAGCCTTCGTGTGGACTCAGCACTTTGGGTTTCAGCTAGAAGCGGTACTGCTGCTAAAGGAAATATATGTTGCGCTATTGCTAAAAGAGCAAAGCGTGCCAACGTTCCTAAGAGCCGATATGTCCTATAATGGCTACGAACTCTATAAAATTGCCTGGTATGGTGGTTAGAAAGAAATTCCAGCTTGATTGTAAGATACTGGAGCGTATTCTTTTATTGGGTACTAGCTGATCACTGAAAGGGACTGCTCTGCAAAGGGTCTTACTTTTCCGTGTTCGGAGCATATCCCTTTAAAAATATTAGTTTAGGTATTGCATATCCCCTTTGAAAAAATTCCCTTGTAGGCAAGAATAAAACTTACAAAAAGGCTGTTACAGAGATCATCAGCTCTCTATTCGATAGCTTGGAATATGCTCCACTAGCACCAGAGTTTAGTCTTCTCCAAATTACTGTAGAGGATTTGACTGTATCTTGCTGATCCATCCACATTTTAATTTCCTCTGCACAGATACATATTGCAGGATGCTGGAAATCCCCAAGCCCACTGGAGCTGCAAGACTGGATGTTTCATCCTGTAACACCAATAAAATGTTAATGCATACTAATAGCAACAGCAAAGGGGTTTATGGAGCGAGCTGGGAAGTATTTTATAATTGCCAGGGTATCTGTGTCACAGAGAATTTGGGGTTAGAGTCATCGAGTATTGCGCTTTGTCAACACAGGAAAAGAAAGCCCCTCAAATATACCCCAAACCTACTAATTTTTATAATTAAAGGGGGAAGATAGGAGATGAGTCCCTGGGGGGAGAGTCAAACATAAATTGCATGTACATGAGAGAGCTGCCCACTGCTTGGGATGGATCCCGAAGATGTGGGTTCAGTTGCCTGTTCTGCCGCAGACCCTCGCTGTAACCTTGACTAAGGGCACCGCCGCGCTTTCCCACCTGGAGATCAAGAATAAAAGCGCTGTCCTGCTTTATAAACCCGGTAAATCTGGGCATGAGGCGACATAAATACATCAGTAACGTGAAAATCCAGGGAGCTGGGGCATGGGATGGCATCTCTGGACGTTGCACTGCCCGGCTGGAGCATCTCACGACTTCCAGCAGCTCCTCGCATTTCTGCTCAGCCTGGTGGTGTGGTCCTGTTTGCTGCAATTTAAGATTAAAAAAAAAAAAAAAAAAAAAAAAAATTTGAAACCGGGGTCAGACGGACCAGGTTTCCTCCATCTTGCAGCGTTTCCACGTGCTGCTCTTGCTGGAGGTGCCAGCCTACGGTTGTGCCCCTCATCCTGCCTGTCCTGAACAGGCAGCTCAGGGATGCTCCGCTCGCTGCCCCTTGGTGTTGGAGGATGGTGGGTGTCGTGGTTTAACCCCAGCCGGCAGCCGGGACCACCCAGCCCTCGCACGGTTCTCCCCCTCCCCCAGAAGGGCAGGGAGAAGAGGGAGAAAAGGAGGGGAAAGGGAAAAAAATTGTGGGTTGAGATAAAGAGAGTTTAACAGAACAATAACAGAAAAGGAAAAATAACAATAATGGTAAAAAGAATATACAAGACACAAGTCACGCTCACTACCCGGTAAACTGGTGAATCGGTGCCATCCCGAGCAGTGATTGCGAGTACCCCCACCCGCTGCTAACCCCATTTATCTACTGAGCATGTACGGAATATTCCACTGGCCGTTCCGTCCGTCTCTCCGTGCTCCTTCTCAGCTTCTACGGGAAGCTGAAAAAAGTCCTTGAAAAATATAAGCATCGCCTGGCAACAACTAAAACAATATGCATTATTGACGTTCCTTTCATACCAAATCTGAAACACAGCAGCCACGAGGAAAAAAAAAATAAAATCAACTCTATCCCAGCTGAAACCAGGAGAGTGGGACGAATGAAGCAGGAGGGAGGCTGTGGAGGTCGAGCCCTGTTAGAAGCATCACGCCAGGAACCGCTGATCCGCCCTGGCTGGCGATCGGCTCCGCCATTTCTCACGCTGGACCGGAGCACGTGGTCTCCGTGGTCCATGGGCAGAAGGGGAAGAGCCTGGATGACCACAACGCTGCTTGTTTTAATAGACGTGCTCCAAAACCTGGGGATTTTCCAGAGTCAACAGATCCCAAGCCAAGGTATAAGCCAGAGCCTAACCCGGAGTGCCAAGCTGAAGGAGCTCTGCATGTAAATGCTGCTTAAACAACGTTAGGCTGAGTTAATCCAGCGGTAGCTCCAGGGGGACAAACTGGAGGCTCAGTCCTTCCCCTTATCTCTTCTTGTCACTGAGCCGGAGGACCGAGCCTAGCACGCAGTGCCACAGAGCCTGGGATGTTCGTGTCCCGGCTTTTGAGGCTTTTTAACCATGTTCTTGCCTCCTGGTTCATCCAAGAGCAGAAGAGCCAGGGTATTCCTGGTGCTGTGGGGACCACAAGCGTGGCCTTTGCTGGGGGGAGGCGGGTGATGGAGGAGAGCAGCCGTGGAGCCTGGAGGTGGGGCTTGTCCCCTGGCCCCGAGAACCCTCCAGGCTTTTGTAGGCACCAAGGTTCTGCTTTGCCCCCGCATGGGATCGTCCCACATCCCGACCCGAGTCCTGATGGAAGCTGCCTGCAAAGCTTTCCCTTGCCTTACACCGGCACGGGGCTGCTGAGGACGAAGCCCGTCACTTCACACACGTGTTTTGGGCTGGTGTTCGCTCTCCAGCACCAAAGCAAACGAAAACAGCAGGTTTCAAAAAAAATGTTCCCTGAGCTGTGCATCCGAGAAGCCCTGTGTCTCTGCTGGGGGGGGCTATAGGAATATCCCTGAATCCTGAGCACCCCGTTTGCAAGCGGTTTAGGAGCAGGTTCCAATTTGGGCTGTGCAGCCCCGATCGCTGGCGAGCATGCGTGCTACCGCGGGGGTACGGGTGGCACAGGGCTGTGCACGGCAGCCGCGGCGAGGAGCAGAAGTGGGCACGGGCACGGCACGGCGTGGTGGTGGTTTGTTCATCCTCGCTCGGCAGCGGAGGAGAAACGAAAGCTGGAGCAGCGCGGGGCAGCGGGCGGGCTGGGCGAGGAGGAGGAAAAAAAAAAATAATTGCACGGAATTTCATCGGGGAGCTTGAAAAGAGGCGATTTTGTGAGCAAATAGTCGCCTCCCAGAGCAGAACTTCCCCATCTCCAATTTCAAAATTCCGTTCACATCAACATCCACTTTCATGTTGTAAAACCTGGGGAAAAAGGGAAAGAAAAAGGAGCTTCACACGTTTCAATGGCAAAAGCCTCATTTTGGTGAGGAAGAGGGGGAGAAAGCACAGCTTTGGTGGCAGTTTATGAAGAAACAAGCCCCCAGAATGAAACTATGGAAATAGTTTACCAGAGGCAGCTGTGGCTGCCCCGATGTCCGGGGCTGCTCCTGCCCGAGCGGGGCCGAGCCTGAGCGGGGCCCTGGAGCAGCTGATGGAGTCCAGCCCCGACATTAAAAGAGGTGACTTTTCGCTTTGACCCGTGTGGGGAGAATGAAAAGTGGATTTGGTCGGGACCGACTTCGGAAACGCCTCTGGCTTCGCACTGCAGCCGCCGTCCCCATTTCCCACATCGGAAAGGCGGGAGCAGGGAACACGGTGCGGATGCCGTGCTCTGATGTGTGTGAGTCCCCCTGAGTTTGTCACCATGGGAGCAGGGGGGAAACATGGCTCCATCCCGAGGGGGACCAAGGGAGAAAGGGCAGCTTCGGTCCTATAACGCAGCCGGAGGAGGGTAGCACGGAGCAGGGATGGTCCACAGCAGCATCCTGGGCTTCATCACTCTAGGAAAAGCCTTTTCGCCTCCGCTGGGCAGCAGCACATATGGGGTTAATGCTCTGCCTCATCCCGCAGGTGTGGGGCAGGTGCCTCTGCTCAGGCCCAATCATGGGGCTGGGGTGAGGATGAGAGCAGGGTTTGGAGAGGTTTACCCCCTTCTCTTCTCTCTCTGTGGGACCTGGGACCATTGAGTGCCTTCCTTGAGGAAGAGGAGCCAGGGCATCTCTGCCCGCCCTGTCCCTCCAGGCTCGGCTGGCTCCTCTCCGTGCCGACCTCCGCGGGCAACTCAGCATCGGGCAAGATCCTAGGTGAAGCTGGTGGCCCTCTTGCCTGCCCGGCATAGAAACCCCAGAGAGCAGCTGAGCTGGAAATGCCTTTTGTCCTGAGGAGCGGCTGCAAAAGCAACTCAGCCTCTTGGGGTCTCGGCCGCAGGCGAAGCCAACCTGCCCCAGGTCCCTCTGACAGGGGACCAGGGCCATCACCAGCAGCACAGCCTCCTCGCCCGGGGCCAGCAGCAACGCCAGGGGAGCCGGTGCCCAGCAGAGCAGGTGAGCCCGCTGCTGGCCTATGGATTTTGCTTGGCTGAGCTGTGTTAGTCCCGGTTTGGGGATGTTAGCAGCTGGGTTTCCCCATTTCCCAGCTTGTGGGAATAGCAGGTCCTTCTCTGGAGACCCCTTGTTGGATTTTTGTGGTGGAAAGGCTGTCGAGGGGGTCTGTGCGCCCCTGCTTTGCTGCAGCGATCTGCCCTGCTTGTGTCTCTGTGGTGCCAGTGAATCCCCAAGGCATCCGGCATCGGCATCTTTCGAATACTGGGGGAGGTTTTTGCTTCTCTGACTACACAACCGAGATACTCGTGCGTCGATGGTGGTGGCGGTGAGCTGCTGAGATGGCTGCTGTGTGCTTCGTGTCTGCCGCTTCTGTGCAAAGTGCTTTTTACTCTCGTTTTTCTATTGTATTGTTTTTGCTGTTAGGTATAAGGGACAGCATCTTCCGCACGCAACAGCCTCCTCATAACTTTCCCAACGCGCGCTGGTAAATCCGGGGTAGGCTTAACTCAAGGAGCAACATTAATCATCAAATCTATAAGCAGGATATAGAAAGGCCAAGTGTGAATAATTACTGCTCAGATGCTAATTACCCAAGCCCAGACCAAACCCAACATATTAAACACACCACTAACGGGAGTGGCCTCTCCACCACGTTGCTGTGTCCCCCATTGCTCTCCTACTGCTCTCTCTGCAGGAGACTCCTCCAAATATCTGCTAACACGTGCAGATCCCAAAATGTGCTTCTGCTTGTTCATGTTTGAGCTGGGTAGCTGAGATGGGAGGGATCTGACTCATCACCAACGGACTGAAGGGAAGGCTGGATCCTGCACTGGGATCGGCAGAGCACAAAGTAGTTCTTCTGGGGACGTGCTGCTGGGACTGGGTGCCATCTTCTGCTTGGCCCTCAGGGTTTAGGAGGACATGGAGCAGCTCCACCTGTGGGTCAGCACCTGGGAACCGGTGTCTGGTTCATGGTGCAAGGGTGGGTTTTCCTTGGGTGGGGGCTTGGCCCCTCCTGGGGGAGCTGGGTGCAGAGCTGGGCTGGCAGCTCGGGAGGTGAGAGGGGTCCTTTCTCCATCGCCGTGTCCATCCTTGTCCCTCCTGGTGCAGAGGGACCTGTTGGGTGTGCAGCGATGTCCCCTCCCAGGCTGAGCTGCTCTGGCAGCACAAGGACCTGGCCGGGCTGTTGGCTTTGGCACTGGATTTGCTGCGCGACTTCCCGGTGCCAGATCTGAGCCCTCCAAATGCCCGTGGGGTGTTGCTGGTGCTGGGCAGAGCCCCGTGACCGATGGGCGCTGGGGACCGTGCCGACCCTCTGCTGTCGGTGAGCCCAGCCCAGCCTGCAGCCACCTCTGCGCCTGCCCTGCCTCGGGGAAATGAAGGCGAGAGCCAGTGCCGGAGAGAGCCAGCCCTCTTGGGCTCTGCCGGCTTCTTTCTGCCCCCTGCCCGCTCTGCTGGGGGCGGCTCTGGGGAAAGCGGGGTGTGCTGGGGCGCTGCACCGACTTCGCGTTGGATTTCTGCCTCTGTTACCGGGAACAGCATCTCTGCCAGGGCAGGGTGACTCTTTCCCAAACCAAGGGGGTTCAGCGGAATGACGCTGAGGACACCCCAAGAACTGGGTCTGTCTGTGGAGAGCGTTTTGCACAGTGAAGGGAAGGCCACAGCTGGCTCACAGCTGGCAGAGCGCGTGGCGTGTGTGCGGAGGCAGTTCCCTTCTGCCATGGCGTGGTATGGGATGCCCCTGGCTCCCCCCGCTCTCCCGCAGTGCTGTGCCAGCCAAATGCCACCTGCCCTCTCCGCGGGACCCCTCGGCGCCTTGCTCCTGCTCCGGGGCTGCCGGGCACAAAATCCTGGTAATGCCCGTCCATCCGTGGCCGAGGGGACACTAACGTGAGAGGACACAGGAAGAATTTTAGGGTCAAGCTCTTTGCTATCAGCAGCGTTGGCTCTAAGGTTGGGCAACGCTGGGGCATGTTGAACCATGGGGAGCAGATCTGGGGTGGGGAGAGACGCTGACATGGGACCAGAACTTGTGTCTGGGCTGGGGGGGGTCTGGTGGGAGCAGCTGAGCTCCCCCAGACTTCGGGACCTCCATCCTGCTCCAGCCCGTCTGTTCAGCATCTCTCACCAGCAATAGGGACTGGAAGGTTTAGGGGGGCTGAAGGCAGTGGGTGCCTACTGGGGGTGCAGCGGGGGGCGCAACCCCTCTCCCTGCCAGCGCCCGGGGGGTTTCAGCCGAGTTGCGAAGGGATCAAAACATTTTGTGCCTGGAAGATGAAGAGCTTGTGTGAGAGTGAGGATGGGCTTGTGTTGGGGGGGGTGCAACCTTCCCCTGTCACCTCCCTTCTAGCCTGAATGCTTCTGCCATCATGATTAATTTATCAGGTACTTATGAATATGCAGATGAGACTCTGGTTTCCAGGCTCCGCTTTCAGGAGGGAGGCTGTGTGATGGGCTTTCTGCTGCTGCTGCCGCCTTCATAAGAAGAGAAATGTCATGTACCGGGGGTTAAAATAAATAAATAACTGCGCTGCCGAGAGCGTCTGAGTCTCGGCAGCTCCGTGGAGCTGCGGGATCTCCTCGGTGTCAGGGATTTTTACGAGTGTCCCCATGGCATATGCACCCCGTCTCCCCCCCCTTGTGTGGTTACGGGTGATGCAGACGCGCCTGTGCCAGTTTCAGCCTTTGGAACCTTGTCTGAAGCCCCAGAAACTTCCACCTGAGTGGGGGCGAGGGCTGGGCCCCCCCGGAGAGGGGAGGTTTGGAGGGATGGGTGCGCCTTGGGGGGGTTCAAGTCCTGCAGAAATGGGGGATTCTCTCAGCGATGGTCTCTTTAGCACTGGAAACCCCAAGGTCTGGGAGACGGGGAGTGGTTTGGGAGGCTGATGAGTGGGTGCATGTGGCTGTTCGGCTAAAGTGAGCTCTGCGCCCCTCGGGGCGGGGGGTGCTGCCTGGAGCGGGGGCTGCGGGGCATGGTCTCTCTGGGGTTTGGGATTCAGGGCCCGGCTGTGCCGACCCGTGGGGCACCCGCAGGAGCGCTTGGTTTTTGAAACTTCCCGCAGTTTCTGCGTGCAGGAGCGGCTGCTTCTGCTAATGCCACTGCCAATTCCCCCCCCCC
>VXBH01004777.1:0-13044 GCA_013400035.1 Rynchops niger
ACACTGTCTGCAAAACACGTGCAGATAAAGATATTGCTAAATATACAGAATGCGTGACAAAATGATAAATGATACAGCCTGGCTATAAATGTAGGCGAGAGATTCTCTAGAGAAATTTCTATGTCCCCGAGAAAGCACTCGGTGTAATTGAAGTCTTACCCAAAGGCGCCCCTATGGGGCGGAAGCAAGGCTCAGCCCGTCGACTGATCCCGGCAATTAGCGATGGAAATTCTTCGCAATGGTCTTCCCTGGCATCCCCTCTCTCTCGGGCTGTTTTTATACTATTTTTTTTATCTTCAAAGTGGAGTTTGAGTAACTTTAGTCATACGTGCTTTTATTATGATTAATGTACTCAAGGAGGAGTGTTTGCACCTCGGGGATGGATAGCCTCCAGGATAGAGGTGTGTTTTGGTACATTGTAGTGAGCAAAGTTCACACAAAGGACAGAATTTCATCAAAATTTGACAAAATGTTGGCTTGTGTAGCGTGTATGCCGCTTATCCGTGCCGTAGTACCATCTTGTCCCCATATCTGCTATTTGTCACAAGGGAACGCCACGGAACCAGCGCGTTCCATTCCATCCCTCGTGTAGTTTCGCAAACAGCTTTGTACAGGGAACCGCAGATGTTGCATTCTTCGTGTGGCAGCTGCGGCTGTATTCTACCTCAGAAGCCTCTTGATTTTATGACTTTCCTTAATGTGTGAACAATGCTGTACTTCTGTATTCTTGGCCAATTTGGTAATTATTCCACACCTTGTTGCATGGTGGCCTACGAAATAGAGGCAAGATTTCTCTGAATTATCTGATCTTTGTACCAAAATATGCCTTTAATGAACTAATACTTAAGCAGTAGTTAAATCAGCAGTTAGCACCTCAGTGGGTTATGGCACTCTTTTGTTCCTGGAGAACACATGCAGACATCAAAACCTTTTTTCCTAAGATCATATACTAGGTTTTTTGTTTTGGTTTGGGTGTTTGCTTTATTTTTTTAATCTAGTCAGTATGTTCCCTTTAGAAGGAAAACAGATCACTTAACTACAGCTGTATGGAAAAATTTGTACAATCACTATTTTTAGATTAAAAAAAAAAAAAAAAAAAACCCACAACCTAAACCTGAAAATACGGAGACACACTTGTGTGTAACAGAGAAATTATAATGCACTTCCCAAATGCAATTGAATTTATTAATCTTTCAGATGAAGAAAAAAATTAATTTCTTCTTTTCTCAATTTAAGTTACAGTTGGAAGGTTCAGTTTCACAGTTCCAGTTGTGAGCTTTCACCATCAGTTATTAGATTCAAGCATTTATGCTTTTTAGGCTAAAGACTAATTAATTTTTTAACTGTCAGAATTCCAACAGGAATCATTCCTACTTTTAGAAAAGTTAATAGACATATTATTACAGCATCCATTTGACATCAGAGAGTGAAGTTTAGGGTTCTAGCTTAATTCTAGTTGGAAGTAGAGACTAGAACAAAGAAAATTTGCTGATCGCTGGCTTTTGTTGAATGTGAAATTGCACTTCATTGACCAGTACATAAATTCCTACAAAATTATCATTTTCTTTACATGTGTAGCACCTATATTTCAAATCAAAGTGGTATAGATTATTCAATGATATTATCTTAGATTTTCTTCTTTGATTTAACAATACACAAATAAATCTAGGAAAACAGATTAAATCTGTATCTCTCATATTCCAGTTCATTCACAGTGGATGTGTTATGCATTTTTCTGTGACAGTTGTAAAATCAATCACATAATCCGTCGTAATTTGAAACATACAGCTAAACACATAAAAACGTCTCTGTATTTAACTTTTCTATCAGTCGTTATCAAACACCAACTATTTTGAGCAAAACCAGAAATATTTCATTTAATGCTTATGAGATACTTATTGCAATGGGCAAGATCTTTTAAGTCTTTCATATATTGGTCAATCTTTGATGTCCTAATACAATCTAGTTTCAAAATACTATAAAAACTATTAGACAATGAATTAGAAGGATGCAGGATATTGTGAGAGTGGGAAGATATCTTTCTCTTTTTTACTAACACACTCTCACTTGCTTTCTCTTTTTCTGCAGAGATAATTTGATCTTTTATCAAGAACAGGAGCTTGGAACTTCCCCTGAGGGTTGTTACTTTCTTGCTGGAGACTACTGGACAGAAACATGAAAATGTCCTCAAAGGGAATCCTTTGGGTACGACAAACACTATCCCAGTACAGATTAATTCCTCTCTTAATATCTATTGATTGCACACTGATTTCCCAGTGCTCTGTTTTGTTCCAAAATTTTGCCAGGGAAAAGAAGAAATATTGCAGCAGGGGTTAAGTAGAACAAAGGGAACTATTCAGGGGTCCTTCTCCTTATTGCAGTGGAAAAACTAGTAGCAGTGCCATGCTTAAAGGAAAGAAATCTAAGAGAAGCTAATTATAATATATCAGGCTTGAGCTGTGCAGGGTCCAATATGGCAAAGTCAAGCAAAATGAGACAAAGCCATGAAGGTATCAGCAGGTGTATCTGAGCTACTTTAGCAGTACGTGCACCAAAGGATTTTGCTCCTTGGAAATCACGTAATGCAGTGCTGCACAACTACCAGTACATTCTCTAATTTCAATGTGCACTCGTTTTGTAAACTAGATGTTGACATTCTGATGATATACTTCTTATGGTATACTGAAAAGATTTCAGTTTATACTCACTGTATCTTCCCTGTGCTTCAGCTAATATATAGCCCATTGTATCAGCCTTTTTTCTCTTTCAACATGATTCATCACATTAAACATTAGCCTTTGATGTGGTGATGTGGACTCCTAGCAAGGGATCTCTAAAAAATCTTATCAAGCAATGTTTACTGCACCTCTCCATCATTCTGGCAGCTTGATTTACACTGAAATACAACAAATTAGTAAGGTCTGACCTTTACTTTAAAAAAACCCACAACAACCCACAACCGAATTGTTGTGTTAATCAAGCTGGATTTTTCCAAATTTGCACTCCTAACATACTTCTTAAGACTTAGAATTGCTGTGAGTATAACTGATCTATAAGTTTTTGGAGTACTGTAAGGGGGGGGTTTTTTTTTTTTTGTTTTTGTTTTTTTTTTTTTTTTTTTTCCAATTTATGATATTACATTTGTTCAGTGTGCCCGGAAACTTTTCTTCTACTGATTTCATAACAAATAGTAATCCAGATTCAGCAGTTTCTTTTCCTAATTGTTCTCTTTGTTCGTTGTAAAGACATATGTAAAATAGCAGAAAGTTCTGGGTTTTGTTTTCTTTTTCTTATAGTTTATCACTTATCTAACACCATGTATATAAATTTATATAAATATGTAAAATATTGTATAGAATGTCATTACCACATATGCAAGGGTTTTTATGGCTTTGTATTTTTTTTTAAACAGTGGTTCTATTTTTCATTTTATTAATTAACACATGATACACTGTCATAAACACATTCTTTCTTGACTTTTCTCCTCTTTGAAGTGAAGCCATGAGTACAGGAAAAGTGTGCATAATTATTGTGGAAGACCATATACGCAGACTGGTAAGCACAGAGTATGTTGTCTCTATAAACAGTATTGAGAGTACCTAGCTACTATGTGCTGCTTTTCCTCCACACATATTGAAGAACTGCTTAATGGCAGGTAATACCACTGCCTTCCTGTGTGAATAATATACATGAATAACAGAAGGTCAACTTGCTTTTTCTAAAATGTGCTGTCAGAGATGGTGAAAGTATTACAAGGTACTGCAACCTGTATTTTCTTTGTTTCTGTGTCAATGTGAAATCCTACTTCTCTCTTGCAGAAAAGATAATGACAGCTTCATTTTTCCCTTACAACCACATAGATCTTAGGAGATGATCAGCAACAGAAGGCCAAGTGGGTTATTCTGGAATGTGTGAAAAGGCATTAAAGACCTATGATTACACAACTGACTTGAGCTACAAATAGCTGAGCTCAAGCCAGAAGCTCCAATGTGAAGTTTCTTGAATTGTGTCCCTTTGTGGCAGTTAAAAGTCTCCTTTGTGCTGAAGAATTCACAATGTTGAAGTTCTAGAAACATAATTTGAGTGCTGTTTTTTATTTGCCCTTTTTTTTTTTTTCTTTTTTTTTTTTTTCCAAAATACATGCAAGGAAGCTGTTGCTGTATTTGTAAATCAGAAAGTTAGTCAGACTGAGAAATATGACTTTTTCAACCGGTCTAATTTACTTAATAACTCATTCCTTTAGCATATTCTAAAGCCCAGCCTATATACTGTACAACTTCCATTTCCAGCTTTCAGATTGATGGTATTTTCATCATTGAATGAGGCTGTCTTATATATAGTGGCTGTTCATTTACTGGAAAGAAGTTCAGAACAACCTGTTCCTGTACTTGCTTAAAGAAAATGAAAGAAAAGTATGTTTTACTAATTCTTGGAAAATACACCCATGCCTAGGGATAGCACAGCTGTTATCTATGAAATTTTCTTAGGAATTGAAAGTCCTGTGATCAGTGTTCTTACCATCTTACAGATATTTTCTTATGTATATTTTTATTTGTCTCTTCTTTCTTTTATTCTTTTAATTGCAGTAAAAAATAGACATCATATATTAATTCCTAGATGGTGTAATTTATTACTATATTCATTGGACTAGTTCTTTTCTAAACAATTTTCCTTTATATATTATAGACAGGGTCAGATTCCTGATGTAGCATACTATACCCTAAAATATTCTGGAGATTTTTCCTTACGTTTGTTACAGGAAAGATAAGCAGTATACAGCTTCCTTTTTATTTCTTCGTTTGAGTATTGATCACCCTGTGCTTTGAATCTGCTACCACTTTGCTTCTTAATGTCCTGATAACATTTTCTCTGGCTGGAGGTTTTACTGCAGTGTTTCAACTCTTGTGCCATATATCCTTTTTATTTTTCTTTTCATATCATAGAGCAATACAGGACATGTGCAACAGCTTTATAAACAATGAAGTTGTGAATTTTTCAGTTTGGATGTTGCTGTAGCTACATACAGCATAACATTAGGTATTAAAATTATTGTGCTAGGGGTGCATGACCTAAGCTCATCATGCATGATCTCACGGAAGGCACTTAATGAGCATACACTCCTATTCTAGCATTTTTCATATATGATAAAGGAAAATGTAAAAAATAAGAAAAAAGACCCACTGAACATATGTGTCTTTAATCCACTTGACCTGATTTTATCAGGAGCTCTTATTAAGCTACTGCAGCTCAGAGCTGTCAGGATTTCTGCTCAAAATCTCAATTAGTTTTCAGAAATTAAAAAANNAAAAAAAAAAAAAAAAAAAAAAAAAAAAAAGGCTTTCAAATAAGTTCAGTCACAGGAAATATTATACAATTTATAGAACTGAGGGAAAGACAATAACTGATGAGCTATTTCTGTGTCCAAATTTCTAGTATTCCAATGAGTTTTTGAAGAAAAGACTGTGGTAAAGAAGAAACCATGTCTGAGCTGCTTTCTTAGTGCAACTACTGATCTTATGTATGGTCAATGTAGATGAAACTCATTCCAGTAATCATTCTTTTTCTAGTGTCACAGAAGTCAATACATTTACTGACGTACAAGGGGAATTGCATGCTGAAAACTGACAATATAACTTTTTCATTGATTATGGTTTAGTGAACTCTTTGAACATGATGGTGCAGAAAAAATGCAGGGAGAAGTCATTGGACCAATTGTTGCATACCATGTATAACAATATGAAACATTTTTCAAAGGAATTTATTTAAATATGCAGTAGCAGCTTTTACTGCTTGTACAATGCCTTATGCACTTGTGCATTATTTAGAACATTATTATTAGAACATATTCTGCTGAGTATTTAAAAAATAAATTTGCGTGGGTAGGAATTCTATAAGCAGTTTTGTCACCTGAAGTCCAATAAGGTGGGATTTATAGGCTGAGGTTCCAGAAACATGAGTCAGGAAAACCTTGCCTAATTTCCTGTGTTTAAGATAGTCCTCAGCTTATCAAAAGTAGACGTAAACCATGTAAACAATGTAGGCATCTACATAGATCTATTCATTCAGAAATTTCTGTATGTGTGTTGGAGATCATTAGGTTATGTGATAAAAGGCTTGCCTCAGTACACACAAAGGAGCATAGAACAGTCACAGGCAGGGCAATCAGAATAATCTAATCAGGAAAGTGAGCACCCCATCCCAACTACTCTCAAGGCTGCCACAGAAAAGCCATCACCCCCATGATCTGAGTATGCAATCCTTTAAGATAAGTCAACAGGAGCACCTCTCTGGATCGCCTTTCAGGCTAAGCAGTGTTACTGCTGAGAGTATGGAACTCTTGGGATGTCGGGGAATATCATCTTTGGATTGCAGAAGATTTTATTATCTTTAGGCCAGGTAAATGTGGTTTGGGGGAAGAACAAGCATGGGAATAGAGGGGAAAGGGAATAAAAGGGGACAGTTTACATGCTGATGGTCGATATGCTTCTCTGGCCGTTCCCGGTACCTCATTACCAGAGGTTGTTCTGCCTTCTTATGAAATTCCATTTCTAATAATTTTCCTGGTGCGGGCACTGTCTATTCTGTGTGTGTGTGTGTTTGTATGTGCACACATATGCACATAGGTCAAAGTGCTAGTAATTAGAATTAGTCCATGGGTCACAGGGGCCCAGGTGATTCCAGGGCTGGCAGCTAGAGCAAGGGAGGTTATATAAGTCAGTGTGTGATCTTTAGTGAGTATCAAGATGGACTAACCAGCAAGAGAAATAAATGACTTGGAAATGATGAACTGAGGTGGCCATAGGTCAGGGGCAGATATTTGTGTATCTCTCTGGGTGAGACAGATAAAGAACTTGGTTACTGGAGGGATCAGGACATCCAGATCAACTTCCAAAGGGACTGTAGGATCTGGAGACTGACTGAGAGACTTATTTGCACGTGTGTGTCTGTGTGTGAGAAAATTGTACATGAAAAGATCCAGGGACAGCTACTGGATAGGCTTATTGTCCCAGATTGGTTATTGCAGGATCCATACTTATATACTTACATATGCATATATTTCTCACTAATGGACATTCATCCTGATCAGCCAGAGTTGGAAATGGGATGAATTTGTCAGTATTGCCTGTGTTTCGTTGGGAGCTGAATGTTTCTGCGTGAAATGATCTTCATAGGCAGCTTTGTATATATTTACATGCATAATATAAACACGTGCTTGCATATGTGGCTGTTTGAAATATATGCTTAGATTTGGTACCGGTTGGATGTGGAGGCATGGAGCTGCAACAGCCAGGCCTCTATTGGGATGAAGGATTTGGCAATCCTTGACAAGGAAAAATGGAGTTGTGTAGAAAACGTGAGTTTTCTCATAAAAAAAGAATACAATTAATACAGATCAGACAAACTTCTCCATGCTTATGTTCATTCTATATGCACGAATGCAAAGATAACTAACTCAAGTGCATATTGACACACTTTAATGCCAGCAATTAGGTGAAGTACCCATCTCCAAAGCTATGATTGCACCTCTGAATTGTAGCATAGATTTTTATCTGCCCTACATTCCATAGGAGATAAATTTCCAAAGTGTAATGCATCTTATCCTAACATACACGCATAGAACACTTTGTGTGAACTATCTTCTGGACATTCCTATTCCTTCCCTTGGAAGATGAAGATAGCCTCGACAAATAGCTTTACTGAGTTACTAATTTCAAACAAGTAATTTCAAACAAAAGATGAACCACTGTTTCTGAGACCGATGCTTAAATGCTCACCACTGAATGTTCAGGTGGCAACTTCTGTTCCTTCATTTAAGGTATTAAATGGTAGTGATACTAATTATCTTTTTCATCATTATTTAATATACTCTGCAAAGAAGAAACATACCCTACAAAAATATTGCTTTCTGCACATTGAGAATTCTAGATAATGTTTTGTACTCTGTATTCTAGATTCTAGGGAATGCTATGTCCCTTTTACATGTACCTTAAGATCACTCACTCTCATGTTTGTTCTCTTGCTAGCATTTGTTGTATTTGTTAACTATATCATTATCTTAGACCACTATTGGTTTTGATCTTGTTATTTCTCCCTTTTCTGCCTACCACTGCAGTTCTAGCTTTGGAAAGCTTATTCATAAGGACAGTAACCTTGCTACCAATGCCAGATCCTGGTAACTGGGGGAAAAAAAAAAAAAAAAAAAAAAAAAAAAAAAAAAAAAAAAAAAAAAAAAAAAAAAAAAAAAAAAAAAAAAAAAAAACAACCCAAAAAAATACTTTGGGAGAATTTATGCCAGACATGGACAGATTTTTTATGGGGACAGAAAACATTGTTCTTTAACCTGAGAGTGACCTCATTTCTAATTTTTCTGTCAAAGACAAATCTCTGAACAAAGTGATTATACAAACTTTTTAACATGGGAAAAACAATATAGTTTACCTAACCCTTTTTCTTGCCAATAGCTGAGATTGAAAAATGAAGATCATGGAATAAAAAAAATCAGCCTAAACCCTGAAAGTCTGACACACTTGTAAGCACCTGAAAATAGGGTTCTATAATGGAAAGTGTTGGGTAGTCTTTACTATAGATCTTGCTGCCAGTTTCAGTCATCATCTTTTCCTCAGTGAAAAGGAAGGACATGGAGAAAGGTTTGAAAAAACTTGGAGGCACCTCTGTTTATTTGGAAAGAAAAGAACTAAGAGTAAAGAGAGGAAATACAAATAATGTATTGTTTAACTTAGAAAAGAACACCAAAAAAAGATGTCAAGTTATTGCTCAGGCTGCTAATTTTCAAATTTGCTAATTTTTCATGTGACCTTAAATTCTCTGTCATACTCTCCAGTCCTTCTATTTTCTGTAACTTAGTTTTAGCAACTACTTGAGATGCTGCCTTACTTACAAATTTGGGTATTAATTCACATGGTTTTTACAGATTTTTTTTTTTTTTTTTTTTTATGAAAGAATTTGAAAAAAGGAATTCTAATGATCATTCATCACCATGCAATGATCTGAAATTCTGAAGAAACTCAGCAAGAGTATTGAAATTTCCATAAAATAATCTATACATTTTATGTCTTCTACAATGTGCTAAATGAGAATGAGGTGCTGAGAAATGGTTTTGATTTTTGTTGTTGTTATTTGTTTCTAAATATAATGTTTAGTATTTTATTTTTAAAATAAAATGGAGATATCCAGATGTACACATTTTTATTGAGCAGCTGTGTTTGCTCTGTATTCTTGTCTTTCTTCAGTTCATCCGTTCCTTATTGTTCGTTGCATTCCTTTGTTAAAGTAGATCTAAAATCAGACTGTAAAATAAAGCAAAAAAAAGAGGTCTTGACATGCCTACTTCCTTAAGTGGCAGTACAAAGCCCAAAGTAAAGAGGATAAAACCAGAAGTCCATCTATGCCATTATTCTATTCCTGAACAATGGCTGAATAGGAAGATGGAAATGGAAAATAAGGAATATAAAAACAGAGAGAGTATGAAGTACTCTTCCCTTTTGTACAGTCTCACATCTTCAAAGTGTGAGTACCTTAAGCATTCTCAATGCTTGGATCAGCATTACATCACACCTGTGTAAGTTACACTCTAACTAACTGTTATGTAATTCTGACTGAAGTTATTACAGTTTATTTATGTCAGTAGAAATGTCATTGAGAAATAGCAGAGCAACTGGGCTTAACAGGTCTTGGACATCTCCATTATGGACGATGATATGAGCCCAGATGGTTGTTGTAAATCAATTTTCAGATTTACTGTAGATCTACAGCAAGCCTATGTCTTGGAGCCTGGAAACTGAATATCCTGGATCTGGGGATGTTCAAAAGCTTCCAGACTTTTTGATGTTAGCTGAGAGCTGAATTCCAGTTGCAGACTGGCTCGTCTTCTGGGTTCCTGAAATTCCAAAGAACCTCAGCTGTGCCAGGTTCCTCCAAACAGGCAGATAAAATTATGTGCTATTACCTATACCAGAGAACTAAGTGATGCTAGAGGACATTTCCAGGCCTGGAACTTGATTTTAAATTCTTAGAGCAATCTCTGTCATGTATTTTGTCTAGGCCAACTCATACTTTCCCAACGGATCACTGGGTCATGGGCTATTTGAAGCAGGTGGTTTGGAGGTAGCCAGCCTGCTCTGGCGATTAAAACAACTGAATTGTATGAGCAAAGATCATTCTATGAGGGCTGACCTCCGTTTCTGACAGTAGTGACACGTGCCATCTTTTTTTTTTTTTTTTTTCATTCCTTAACATAGACAGAGCTACAAGATGTTGCACGCAAAAGTCCCCATGACCGAAGATTAAGAGGTTACAGAACAGAGCTATGGTGGAGTGAACCAGGACTAGGAGCTCAAAACCCTTCACACATGTCACTATACTTTGCTGCTATTGTGCTTCTTATTGAAGGGGGAAGAAAACCTAGAGAGACATTTTAGAGTTGTAATCTAGCTCCCTTCCTCAGTGGGTTTAATTCTGACTCTATGAGTTCATTGGTGTGCTACATGCTTTCCCCTGCTGTGTTGAGAAGTAACTGTAAAGGTCTTATTTGTTCCAAATCTCTGTGTGTACAAAAGGCAGCTGTTGCTAAGAATTATTATAACTGCATGGTTGACTTTTCACTGTTCAGCTCTGCCTACACTTTGTGTATAGAGCACCTTCTACTATAAAATAGGATTATTTTTTTCCTTTATTTTTTCTACTGCAGACGAGGGAGTTAAAAAAGAGAGGATGAAAACAGTGGCATATTATATGTGCCCAGGTCAACCAAGAGCAAAAGCTGTGAGGAAGGACTAAGCTGCAGGGAGTTTGGGTGTCGGTGCTAATGGAAAATCAGGGCACTATTTTATGCAAATAATTTATACAGCCAGCTGTAATGCCTAATAGTTTTTCTTTTTATAATCCAGTATTGTTTCTCCCACACACTACATTTACTTGATAAAGTGAGGATGATTTTCTTAATTTGAGTTTAATGGTGTAGTGCAAAAAGAGGAACTTGTTCACTGTAAAAGTGTTAGCTAAACTGTCATTGTGAGCATTCAGCTATGAGTCTCTGGGTTCCACAGTCACAGTTCAACATAAATATATGCTGCTGATAAAAATGGATCCTTTAGGGGGGTGGGGGGCAAGGTTACTTTTCAGTCAAATTATTTACCTGATATAGCTCCCAGCAGGGCCTGGAGAGTAAAAGTGACAGCCCAAGAGAAACAGTGGGATTAAACATTTGAGAAGGCAAGTAAAACTCTACTTTTATAAGGAGCTCTTACTTACGACCCATTAAAGAGGATGGACAAAATAGAAATAAGGTGGAAAAAATATGTCTTAGATTTCCCAATGTTTTTTTGTTTGTTTGTTTGTTTGTTTGTTTTTATTTTACCTTCTTTTCCAAGAATCAAAATCTTAATCTTTTAGAGTTGCAATACTGTATATCACATTTCAGATTTGGTTGTAAGTGAGCTCACTTTCTTTTTTAAACACTTTATCCTTCCAGTTTCCTCATAGCTATTCTGTCTGGCAAGTATAAGGAAGTCATAGCCAGAATCTCACTGTCCATTCTCAGTGTCCACTCGCTTCATAGGAAATAACAGACAAATAGCAGTTTTACTACAAGTTACAGTCTTGTCTAAATAGGTTGTCACGACAAGGAAAAAATCTTATAATTGTGCATAGTTAAAAAAGGGTTACAATGAGCTCTCAGGATATAATAAAACATTATTCTAATGACCCAAATTCCAGTATATTTAATGGTACACATATTTAACAAAATGCTGTTTATTTTATATACTTACATACATATAGATATTTATATATGCAGTAAAAAAAAAACACATTAGATGACATTATGATGACATTATTACAACTGACATTGAAGTGTTTTGTGACTTCTAAGTACATAACTCTACAACCTTAATGTTTCATTAAGGTGTTTTATCGCATTTAATATATCATCTTATGTACAGATAGGGCACTGTATTACACATTCAGTGAACCAAACAATTTGTTATTTATAGATTCAATAAACTTACCTTTGACCTGCTTTCCTTCAGGCAGTCTGATTAGACCTGGTTTTGGAAGGCATCCAGCTTGGTGACTGGTGCTGGTATTTTAGCAATAGGGTAGATTACTCCGTTTAGTGGATAGTGAAGCTTGCAAAATAGATGATTGTAAAGTTTAGCAACAATAATCCCTAAATTTAGTTGCTTCATAATCCCAGTGGTAAGGTGGTTACACGACAAAATAATTCCTTTTATTGCCTAAAAATGTTACATTTAATATTTTACACAAGAATGCATCTGGTAGCATTTAGTTTCTCTTTGGCAAACTTAGAAAGAAGTCATTATTTGGCAGTTTAAGGCATACTCAAAACATTCCACATTGATTGATTTTATAATCTGACAGGTCATTTATATACAATCATGAAGTGCCTTTTTTAACAAAAACACCACTTTCTTTCAGTGAAAACTGTAAGAAAATAAAGTTTTATTTGAAACTCAGAAAATCCTTTTATAAAGAGATTATTTTAAAAATGTATTAAACCCACTGAAAACTAATCCCTTCCTTGAATGTAATCCAGGTCTGATCAAAACATTAATAATTACAAGATTTCAAAGGAAATTGAAGTGAAATAGAAACCTCTTGCTTGTGGAGTTTCCTCATTTTGATTGGTCTCAGTCTTGTTGGACTACTATAATTTTAGATGGAATTAGAGTAATGCATGTATGCAATATGTCTAGATAAATTCATATGTACATTCTTTGTATGTGTGGTTAATTTTTGTATACATATTGCATTCTCGTGCTTCATTATGATATTTATCTTTTCCTGAAACCACACTATATTCAGTACTGGATTGGATATAACATCTTTTTTCATGATGTTATCAGACTCACTTTCTGATTAGTGACAAAGTTTCACAGCTGCAGCAATATAGACACCCTGGAAGGAATTAAATAATATTCTCCTTTTAGCCACAGAGCATAAGACTTGTTCTTTTTGCATGTTTTTTGGTTTGGTTTTTTTTTTTTTTCATGATTCTCCAGAGAA
>VXBH01004778.1:2808-56110 GCA_013400035.1 Rynchops niger
CACGCGCCCCGGCCCCGCAGGCGTAGCGCAGACGCTCGCTTCCCGCCCAGGGAGAGGTGGAGCCCGGCTCGCCGCCGCCCGGAAGGCGCGGGGCGCGCCCGGAAACCGCCGGCGGGCGGGAGGCGGTGCCGCGGCTGCCACGTTGGAGCGGGCCGGGGACGGGTGAGCGCCGGGGACGCCGAGGTGAGGGGGAGCGAAACCTTCGTTTTCTACCTTTTTTTATTTTTTTTTTATTTTTTTTTAAATCCTTTCGGTTCCGGNTTTTAAACCGTTTTTCGCGCTCCGGTGCGGGTGGCTGCGGAGGGCGTTTGGCGGCGAGGGTGCAGTGAGGGTGGGTTCGTTGGGCGGGTTCAGGCTGCAGGTGGCTGTGAGGATGCCCGCTGTGGGCCTTGACGCCGTCAGAAGAGGGTTTTTCGGAGCGGTTGGAAGGTTTGGCCGCGTTTTCCCGTGTTGCGGGTCTGTTCAGCAGCCGTCGGTTTCCCTCTGCGCGTCAGTGTCATTCTGCCGGCGAAGGGTTTTTCCTCCCTTTCCCCCTTGGTGTCCGCTGGAGAAGATGGCTTAGGTGTCTCGCTGTCTGTGGGATATCTTTAGGGAAACGATTGCCGTGGCTGCTTCTGCCAAGTCCTAATGGAGCGGCCCAATCCGTGACAGCGCCGTCTCCCCCGTGCTCCACTTCAGTATCGCTTCTCTTGGTTTTTATTTTTTAGTGAAATGAAGCTGAAGGAAATTGATCGTACTGCCATGCAGGCGTGGAGCCCTGCCCAGCAGCACCCCATTTACCTGGCCACAGGTGAGTTTCTGGTAAGCACGTGCTAGCAGGCCTCGGGCTACGTATCCTGGCAGCCATGAAGTGATCGGCCGTGGCCATAATTGAAAGTTTTAGGAGTTACTTCTCGTCCTGAAGGCTGGTGCAGGGTGCCTTTAGTGGAGTTCGCCAGTTGTGCCGTGAACATGCTTTCCATTCTGCAAGTGACAGCAGGCGTCCTCTTCTTTCTGCCAGGGTTAGGTGACAGCAATCCTAACTGCTAGTTCAGCGTCCCTTGCTGCTCACTTGTAAATTGGATTGTTTTCTGTGCATTGTGAGGGAGAGAGTGGCACTTGCCCAAAGCTTTTCTTGTTCATACTGGTTGAGAAACCCCCAAATTGGGGGAACTATGGGAAGGAGAGTTACGTAGAACTACAATCTAAATAAACAGGAACAGGAACGTGACCCCATCTCAGGGTCCTTTTTGCAAGGATGTTTTTATGCTCCTCCTTGTGCTGCTGTTGCTCTTTCGCGTATCGTGGCTTTCTCACTGCCAAGCACGCTTGTTTGCAGGTACATCAGCTCAGCAGCTGGATGCAACCTTCAGTACAAGTGCTTCTCTAGAAATATTTGAGTTGGACTTATCAGACCCTTCTCTGGATATGAAGTCATGCGCCACCTTTTCCTCCTCTCACAGGTAAGCAGTGGGGTTGTCAGGGAAAAGTAACGGCTGTGGAACTGTTACGCGTGATGCCTGTGGAAAGGCCATGTCATGAGCTTTATCTGCCGTTGTTAGGAGAGGAGCAGAAGTTCAGTGCTGAAGAACGAAGGCGTGTGGGTGCCACTGATGTTGTGGGACAGTGAGGTGTCATTGTGAAGGCAGTGAGCTTGGACTCAGAGGAGTTGCAGGCCTCTCGTGCTCTGATGTAAACCTAAAAAATCTGACACTGGCTGGTAGGTTTGAATATGTATGCACACCCTTTATCTTGGGGACCTTCTAACATTCTCCAGGGAACAGAAGGAAACGTGAAATTATGAAAATACAGTCACAACTTTTCACATTGCCCCATCCTGTTTGCATTTAGGTATTTTGGGGAGACTCCTGTAACATAACTAAACAGGATCGTGTTGTGTGTGTAGTATCATACCTCGCCCCGCAGCTGGGAAGCCAAGTTCCGAACTATGCAACTCCGCTTAGCTCTTAGTTCCTTACCGTGTGCTTGTCCAAAGACATATAGTTGGCATCAGAGGGTCCAATTTCCATCTTGGCAGCACTTGTAGTGGCTCTCTGGTGGCTGGTCCAGTGGCTTCCCCTTGTGGGTGAGCTGAAACAACACAGATGGAAGTGTAGGGTGTTTCTGTGGGTAGAGGAGGAGATGAAAATTTTCGTTGCCGTTGGATTGGATCTGTGACTTTTTCATACCACCTACAGTGTCAGCATAACCACTCTTTGCCCCTGGTGACCCGCAATGACGTGTCTGGAGGCGCAGGCAATTGCAGCGTTTTGCCAGTATGTTCAAGTGAGAACTTGACACTTGTAGAGGAGCAGCTGACATCTCACCCACCTCTGACATGAGTAGAAATTAATTGGACTTGAGTCTTCATTATCTATTCTGAAACTGTAACTTCAAGACCTAGGGACCTACAACCGTTTCCTAAAGTTCTTGACCAAATGTGGTTTGCTGGGTTCCTAGGGGTTAAGTGTTGCCTATAAACAACTAGAGAGGCGTTGAAATTGTCTGCGTTTGCACGCAGTAAGATTGTGGTCCTGCTTAGGGATGTTCTGATTTGAGTAAATAATAGTTGTGGTACCTTTTGCAGGAGGGAGCACGAGGTGTTGGGCTGCTGACTTTGTGCCATGTCAGTTTTGTTGTTATGACTCTTGGGGTTGGCTGTTGTGCTGGCAGGTGGCTTACGATTCGTGCCCTGCAGTTGCCTGCATTTTAGTGTGTAAGGCTTGCGAGAAACCGCCACAGCCTCTGTTTTATATCCTGCACTGTGTGCAAAGCTGGTGTTAACGTGTCCTACAGACCCGCTGAGAGCAGGTTGAGGTGTTTGATCTTTTAAAATTTCCTTTTACCTTGTTTTAAACTATGATTGAGATTTTTCAAGGCTTGCTAAGTGACATTTGCTTATTGAATTTCAAAAAACACTCCTTATAGCCAGGGTGCAGTGCTCCTGTGAAAGTACTTCCCCTGGTGAGCAACACAAGAATTTGACTTTGCCCCAGAAAATGCATTACAAAGGAGGCTGATTTTTTATTTTTTTTTTTTATAATTAAAGATAACAGAAAGTGTCCCAGATAGCAATGTATACGTCAGGCTTTATTTTGGTTTGCAGCAAATGGAATTGTCCAGGTGATAAAAGCCACAAAAGATAAATCCTGCAACAAGCTTTAATTGTCCTCCAAGGAAAGTTTTGCACTGCTTTTATAGAGACATACTTTATCTTGGAAAGGGCAAAGGGCAAAAGAAAAGTAATTGCACAGTTGACTCTGGTTTTTGTTCCTCACCGTTCTCTGCCTTCATTTTGGATTATCCAAAGTCCTGTTGAATCTTGCTGGTCGTGTAATGCTAGTGTCCAAACAACGCTATCGGTCACTCCATTTATCATAACCTTGCACAGTTAGGTACGCAAGTATAAAAATTGTACCCAGGGAAAGGGTCTGTCTGATATCACAGACTAACTTCCTTTTGTAGCATCGTTCTTTGAACCCCCTTTGTAACCTGAACGCTGCATTAGGAGACTGAGTGCTTGGCTGTTACAGTATTTCTCACCCTGCATATGCTCTTTGTTTAGCTTTCTGCAGTATCATGCTGAAGTTTCTGTGGTTGAAAGAAATTACTTGAAGGTTGTCCAGAGATAACACATTAATAATAACACTGTGAATGCTAAAGTAACTCCTTGCCACCTTCAAGTCAATGTGGGTTTGCTTTCTGTTTGCATAAGACCTGATTTGTGACAGTGTGTCATTTTATGTAGAAGAAATTAATTCTTTGCATGGCTGAATACACAGGAATGCTGTTTTGCTTATGCAGCAAGTTCATTGAATTGAAGGAAATTTGAGTATTTGCAGATGGACACAGTGGTGTGAAAACACTTCTGGAAGTTTGTTTAATTCCTCTTGATTTAGCCTGGAAAATAGATCGTGATCCAAGACACACGTGTCTGTGATGTGAATAAACTACTTGCCGAGCCCCCAGTACAGCAGATGAAATGCTTGCTCATCCAGAAGCACAGATATGGAAAAGGATTTGGAATTTTTCTAGTTATGCTTTTTTTTCTCTCTTGTATGACATTGCTCACAAATAGCAGAAATTTACCTCCAGGCTGTGGTTAGATGGTCTTAGAGTCTTTACTCTGACTCCTGTTGTTTTGCAAAGGTGAGCTCAAAATCGTGTGCATTTGGGAGCACTTAACCTGATTTTGCAGCCAGGTGATGAGAGGTCATAGAATCACAGAATCATAGAATCGCTGAGGTTGGAAGGGACCTTTAAGATCATCAAGTCCAACCATTAACCTACCCTGACAAAAGCCACTTCTAAACCATGTCCCTAAGTACCCCATCTACCCTTTTTTTAAACACCTCCAGGGATGGTGAATCCACCACCTCCCTGGGCAGCCTGTTCCAATGGTTAATAACCCTTTCAGTGAAAAAATGTTTCCTAATGTCCAATCTAAACCTCCCCTGACATAACTTGAACCCGTTTCCTCTCGTCCTGTCACCTGTCACCAAGGAGAAGAGGTCAGCCCCCACCTCTCTACACCCTCCTTTCAGGTAGTTGTAGAGGGTGATAAGGTCTCCCCTCAGCCTCCTCTTCTCCAGGCTGAACACCCCCAGCTCCCTCAGGCGTTCCTCATAAGGTTTGTCCTCCAGACCCCTCACCAGCTTTGTAGCCCTCCTCTGGACACGCTCCAGCACCTCAATGTCCTTCTTGTGGTGAGGGGCCCAAAACTGAACGCAGCACTCGAGGTGGGGCCTCACCAGTGCCGAGCACAGGGGGATGATCACTGCCCCAGTCCGGCTCACCACGCTGTTCCTGATACAGGCCAGGATGCTGTTGGCCTTCTTGGCCATTGTTATTGATTACCAGGCTATTGGTTGTCCATGCCGTGATCCTGCATCTTGATAACAAGCCGAACTGGGACACGTAAGGGGTTGTAAGTACAGAGACCCATCCTTAAGGAGAAATGCAGGCAGTGTTTTTCTGTAGTGTGCCTGCTCTGCCTCTTAGCAGCAGTCTGGAGACTTTAGCTGGGGTGAGCAAAATGGGGTGCATCGGTGTATGTGGAGCTGGTGGTGGATGGTTGTAAACTTCGGGGACCTCTGTGTCTTACAGGTACCACAAGCTGATCTGGGGGCCTCACAGCATGACCTCGGGTGAGAGAGTCTCCGGAGTCCTGATTGCTGGGGGTGAAAACGGAAATGTCATTCTGTATGATCCAGCCAAAATCATAGCTGGAGACACTGAAGTAATAATTGCCCAGAAAGACAAGCATACAGGACCAGTAAGAGCGCTCGATGTCAACATGTTCCAGGTTAGTTTTCTGTTCGTCATCACGTACCATCATAGGTGAGTGGCCTGTCTTAACTTGTAACCTTAAATATTTCAGTCCCTCTCCTCTCCCCTGAAAAGTATGAACTAAATTTGGTGTTTTGAGCATCAGCTTATAGGAAAAAAGGTGAGCTGTTACTGGCATTTCAGGATGGGGAGGGAAAGAGTTTAAGGTGTCTCGTGCATTCCTTGCCCTTGTCAGTTGTCAATTAGTGGGTCTTTTTTAGCTCAGCTTACACGTAAAGTAGAGGCCGTCTTCTGTGGTGTTTTTAGACAGTCTCCTTTTTAAGCACCCACATACGGTGCCAATATTGTTCTCATCACATGGGGAGTATTTACATGCTCTCACTGATGTTTCCGGTGACATCAGATTTTAGGTATCTCCTTTGGGGGTTGGCTATAAGTATTGTTACTTGAAAAGAGGAGACGGAACAGGAAACATGGCGATGTAGCCTCTTTAGCAGAAGAGCTCTCAAAACCAACAAGCTTTCCCCCATCACTAATGAGCGTTTGCTTCCTTCTAGATACAGTGTGTTGGTTTTCCCTTGTCCCCACCAGCTGTGCGAGAATTCAGTTTAATTTGTTTCCTAAATAGCAGTTCTGTGCCCGAACGCTTGTCTTCAGCAAGGCTGCCCTGTGTTCATTGTGTCCTCGCTGAATCGCTTCCTTTCCCTTTCTGCCTGTTATGAAGTCGGGACTTGCTTGTCACCAGCCACGGGATGTGATCAAAGGGTGCTCAGTGCCCTCAGCTCGTGTTGCCCTGCCTGGACTTTTGCGTCCCAGACGCAGGATTCCTCTGGGTCACCGCGCTCGCTGTGTGCGGGCTGCTGTGCCCTGCTGGAGGCACACATGCCACACTTCATTGCGGTCTGTCCAGAGCAAAGCTCTGTGGTAGCACTGCTTCCTCGTCTGCCCCCTCCCAGAAGTGTCACTGCTTTCCGCTCACCTGTCCGTGGCTGCGCCCCTGCAGCCGCCTCACAGGTGTTTGTCATGCAGTGGAGGAGCGCTCCACGAAACGGGAGTATTGGTCCTGGCATGCCAGTCTAGCGCAGTGTATGGATTTTATTTTTTTCATTAACTCAGTCTTACCTACAATCTCAAAAAGCTTGCTTTTTTCCCTAAACTGCTCTGTGTGAGCCAAAGGCTATATTGTAGAATCATATAGAATCGTTAGGGTTGGGAGGGACCTTAAAGATCGTCTAGTTCCAACCCCCCTGCCCTGGGCAGGGAGCTGACAGGAGAAATTGTCACAGTCCTTTAGATCTGATGCCTCCCAGGAGCTAAGTCTGAAAGCTGATGCTGAAAATACTCTTAACATCTATTAATGTGTCTTACAGACCAATCTGGTGGCTTCTGGTGCTAATGAATCTGAAATCTATATCTGGGACTTGAACAATTTTGCTACACCAATGACACCAGGAGTGAAGACGCAGGTACCAGATTTCTATTTGTTAAGTACTGCTGATCAGACTAATGAAAAATACGCATGTCACTTGAGAGCTCATTGAAACCTACAGTTTTAAAGCTGTTTCAAGGTGGGAGGGGTGGGGGCTTTTGACGCTGTCTCCCATAACATCCTCATAGGTAAACTTAGGAAGCGTGGGTTAGGTGAGCGGACAGTGAGGTGGATTGGGAGCTGGCTGAATGACAGAGCTCAGAGGGTTGGGGTCAGCAGCGCAGAGGGTAGTTGGAGGCCTGTAGCTAGTGGTGTTCCCCAGGGGTCAGTACTGGGTCCAGTCCTGTTCAACATATTCATCAGTGACCCGGGTGAGGGGACAGAGTGTACCCCCAGCAAGTTTGCTGATGACACAGAACTGGGAGGGGTGGCTGACACACCAGAAGGCTGTGCCGCCATATGGCAAGGCCTGGACAGGCTGGAGAGCTGGGCAGAGAGGAACCTAATGAAGTTGAGCAGGGGCAAGTGTAGGGTCCTGCACGTAGGGAGGAGTAACCCCATACACCAGTACAGGTTAGGGGCTGACCTGCTGGAGAGCAGCTCTGCAGAGAGGGATCTGGAAGTCCTGGTAGACAAGTTGTCCGTGTTCCTGAGGAAGATAAAAAGCATCTACTGAGAAGTCAGAAGGTGAGGCAGTAGGTTTGGCAGTTACCCTCATGGGTTTCAGGGAATGCTTAATTGCTATACTTAAGGGCCAGCGTTTAGCCTATGTCTCTTAAGGAAGATCTATGGGGAAAAACAACAGCCTTTTGTACTTCGTGCCTTGTGAAGGAGAGAAGAACGGTAGGAGGTTGTTTCAATACCTATATGTTTCTGTAGCTGTTGCACGAGAATTTTGTGGTTACTGGAAAATGGATTTATTACTGCATGGTAATTTGGTGACAATAAAGGGAGAAATGGGATGAGAAATAATCTTCCGTTTAAAGGCTTTTAGTTTAAACTCTGGGTTTGGGTACTTTGTTTAGTCCGAGTTGTTTATTATCATGTGGGCGTTCTGGAGGGTGCTTACCTTGGTTAAAGATCCCCGTATGCGTGACAGCCTCTCGAGGACATCAGCTGCATCGCGTGGAACAGGCAAGTCCAGCACATCCTGGCATCTGCCAGCCCTAGCGGCCGAGCCACTGTGTGGGATCTCAGGAAGAACGAACCCATCATCAAAGTCAGTGACCACAATAACCGGGTGAGTTAGCTCTTGCATGGGTGCTTGTGGGGTGCCTCTTGGCATGTGGGAACGGGTCATAGCACCCCTTCTGGCATGACTTAAGGATACTGGTGGCTGGCCTAGTTTTATACAACACGCTAAATATCTAGTGCGTTCTCCTAAAAGGCTGTGTATATGCAGAGGGATTGTCCGTTGTGTGTTTTGTTTGCCTGAACAAAAATCCGCAGATGCAGATTGAAGCAAGGCAAGGCACTCAGATTTCCTATCGGAGTGATAAGTTAATTTGGAGAAAGCCGTTACTTTTCTGTTTGGGGCCGCCACAGAAAGATTTTTCTTCAGCTACTCAGAAATGACCTGTTTGGCCTGCTGGAGAGATGAGGTTGCAGCTGATGTGCTCCGGGTGAGCACATTCAATCTCTCAGAGAAGGTGGTGTTATGACTCAGTGCTCAGGCAGAGGGGGCTTCCCCCCTGGTGTCACAGGTGGGATGAGCACAGGGGCTGAGCCCCAGCAGGACACTGATGACTGCTGGAGCTGGGGCCTGTGCTTCTGCTGGTCTGGATGTGGAAATGGGGGCAGGCTGCAGCCGAGCTTGGGAAAGGCAGGGTCTGGGGTGGAGAGTGCCGCAGGGGAGTGTTGCCACTGAGCAGGTTACAGGGGACACTGCCTTGTGGAGTTACAACCAGGCAGTGTAAATGTAAACAAAGAGCCTGTTGCACTTGTGGAGAGTGACGTATTTTTAAAATGGAATGTTGCTATAACAAACTTTGAAGGCGTAGCAAGAGTTGAAAATAAAATTTACAAATGGTTTCTCCTGAAGTAGCTGCTTGGTCCGCGCTCTTATTCTGGTAAACTGTGTAACTCTCAATGCTTTGTGGTTGTTGACCAACACAACAGCAGCAGGGTAGACTGTCTTCATCGTGTGCTTGTAGTGTAGTGATAAAATGTTCACATGACAATAACCTCTGCCTAAAGATGGCTTTTATTAAAATGTCAAGAAAAATGTTAGAGAAAAAGATTTGTACTGAAGACTTCACGGTTTTCTTACATTAAAAGGTAGGATTGTGAACAGGACAGCACAATGTCATGTCTTTAAGAGGACCTTGTGAAACTAACTGCAAACTAACTCATTTCCTCACTTAGAGAAATGAGAATATCGCGATCTGAATGCAGTCAGAAACAATGCCCAGAAACACAGCTGCAAATTCCCTCGCAACGGTGTTTTGCCATGCATGTAGACTTATTTAGGGTAGTTGTCTTTTGTCCTTTAGTGCTGCTTAGTTATTTTGTGCTGTGGCACACTGTTGTCCCTCAGATGCACTGCTCAGGCCTGGCATGGCACCCTGATGTTGCTACCCAGATGGTTTTGGCCTCGGAGGATGACAGGTTGCCTGTGATTCAGATGTGGGACCTAAGATTTGCCTCCTCGCCACTTCGTGTTCTCGAAAGTCATACAAGGTACGAGAATTAGGTAGCCTGCTGCTCCGCGGTGTTCGCACTGTTGGTGACCGTGTACCAGTTTGTACGTCTCACTTCTTGCGCGGTTCCCTGTGAAGGCTCACTTAGTCGGAGGTGGCGATTCCAGCAGTAGGCAGCATTATTTGCTGGCTTGCTGACTAGCCATTCCTGTGTCCTGAAAGGCTTGCCTTTTGGGGGGCCCTGCTTTGAAGGGAACAGGCCCCAGAATAAAAAAAAAACACCATCCTGCTGAAACACTGAAATTGCTGCTTTGTTTCTATGCTTTTCAAGAAGAGGAAGCTGGGATGCAAAGAGTTAATAGTTGATTTTGCCTGAATACTGGACTGAAGGCACATCCTCACATGTGGACGTGCACAGTCTCTCTGCCCCTCAGTCCCCTAAATGCCTTAAATTTGGGTACAAGGAAAGCTTTTGTTAAAGTTTCATCCCTCCTGAGTTGTTAGTGAAACTTTCCTTATTGCCCAAAACCAGCGCTTGATTTAAGGAAAGAGAACAGCACTAAGTCTGTGCTGCAGCTTCTGCCAAAACTGCTGCCAGTGGTTCTGCTGACTTGAGTCTCCTGCTAATAAAAAGCTGACAAACTTTGTAGTCGCTGACCTTACCTACAGGTTTGCGCACTGTGTGTTACTGCTACTGCAGGCAAACAAACCATTTTGTTACATTGGTGTCCGCGTTCTCCCGCATGACTGTTGCATTTAATTTTCTTTGTGCAGACAATAGAAAGCATCTATTTCAATAAATACAGTGCCGATTGAAAATTTTCTCCTCTTGTAAGACAAAGGAGTGGGGAGGGTATTTTGAGGTGGAATGCTCAGCTAACGTAGAAGCTCAACTTACAAATACGCTTTATTTATCACAATTTTGCACTTACATTAAACTTTTTTCGGTTGTGACTTTTCATACAGGGGTATATTGGCCATTGCTTGGAGTATGGCGGATTCGGAGCTGCTCCTTAGCTGTGGGAAGGATGCTAAAATTCTCTGCTCCAACCCTAACACGGGCGAGGTATTGTACACATGTCACTTAAAAAAAGCTCTCCGTTCGGAGGTGGCACAGTGGCATATGCAAAGCAGGTGTTGGTGTGCTTGCATTCCTAGGAATGGGACTTCTGTGGGATGTTTCTCCCTATCCTGGGTACTTGTGTTTGGTATATGTGCCTTCTGAGCTTGTTCTGCTGGTGCAGAATTCCTTCCTAGTATTGCTGATACTACGTGTTTGTCCTTACTGCTTCCCTTCTGTTAAGTGGTAAGGTCCCTGCTCATTATAAGGGCTAGAAATGGCCCCACTTAAACTAAGTATTTGCTTCCTGCTCTTTTGGTTTGGGCCCGATGTGGTTGGATTACTGTTGAAATTGCCTTTTTCCTTTTGTAAGCGTAAGAACTTTTATCCAGACCAGAGGATTTTGTAAGTTACTACAACAATGGCACATCAGTGAGAGCCACTTGAACGTGTTCCCACTGTGCCCTTTTGGGCCTGGGGGGAGCACAGATCCTTTTTTGAGACAACGTGAGTGTTTGCCCCTAGACCAGGAGCGGGGCTTCAGGCACATGGGAGGGCTCCTTGCCTGCAACAGGCAATAATCCTGGAGGACAGAGAAGTGTTTCTAACATTCAGGCATTGGACCAAAAGTGCAAAAGCTGCGGGGTGGTGAATGAATTACCGGAGCTGGATTCTGTGCTGTTAGGAAGGCTTTACATGTGGATGAATTATACTACCTGTTTTCATTAAAAATAAAAACCAGTTTCCTGGGAGACAACAAGGCAGTTCACATCTTGCTCTTTGAGTTTCTCCTAGTTCACGGTTAAATGTCTGCCCTGGTAGTGGGCTTGTCTGTTCCAGGGCAGGAGAGGCTGTCTACGCAGAGCGCGGGTTTGAACATTTCCAGTTTTCTTGCAAAAAAGACTTACTTTGGAGCCTGGACATGTCTCTGTGTAGTGCGTAGAGATACCCAGGTTAGCTCTGAATGAGCAGGCATGAATATCAGCAGCAGCTCACGACTTGCAGTGGGAAAGCACAGAGAATACCCTGCCTGCATAGTTTGTCCTGTGTGGATTAAACAGAAGATTTAAAGGCAGGAGAAAGAAATTAAGCCGTGGTGTGTGATAATCTCCTGTTTGCCAGTTGTCAGGGTTTGCCCACTGTTAGTGGGTGACATGGAGGCTGCAGGGGGGCAAGAACAGCAGACGAGTCTCAAGGCAGGCAGGAAAATTGTTTGCTGTTGGATGTGGTGCTTCATAAAAGCCCTAATTTGTTGGACTTGTTTTTGCTTCCCAGGTGCTGTATGAGTTGCCCACAAACACACAGTGGTGCTTTGATATCCAGTGGTGTCCCAGGAACCCTGCTGTCTTGTCTGCAGCTTCATTCGATGGGCGCATCAGTGTTTACTCCATCATGGGAGGCAGCACGGATGGCTTGAGGCAGAAGCAAGTTGACCAGGTATTGAGAAATGTTCAGCTGAGAATATGGACAGAAAGTGGGAGGAGGGGAAACATAAGCTTACGTGAAGTCTTCAGCGGCTGTCTGCAGCCCTGCTTGCAGGAGTGCCAATCTGGTGCAAATAAATGCTACTGTTTAGTTTATATGTGATATATATGTGATATAGATATGTGACTTTTGGGTTTCCCCCTTTTGTTACTGAAGCTTTCATCGTCTTTTGGGAACCTCGATCCATTTGGTATGGGACAGCCCCTCCCGCCCCTGCAGCTTCCCCAGCAGACCACCCCCCAGTGTGTCGTTTTGCCCCTGAAGAAACCACCCAAATGGATCCGGAGACCTGTGGGAGCATCGTTCTCGGTAAGCAGGAGACAAGACAGTTGGCCAGGCAGGGAAGGGACGTAGTGTGGTGGCGCCTGCAAAACGCTTTGGGAAGAGGGGATTTTGACATTATGCTCCACCCTGGGAGAACTTCCCCTGTTTGTAATCGTGGCGGGAGATGCTCGCAGCAGCTTCCAGACTGGGCGCTTAGGACAGCAAGCAAGAAAAAGTGGCAAAAATGCTTGGGGAGAAAGAAAAAAAGGAGAAACAGGCATTTACTTCTCTCTGTTGTAGGACTACGGCTTTGCTTTTATTTATGTGCAGTGCTTGCTTTGGAGTAAACAAATATACATCGGGAGGGGGTGGTGGGACCAAACTGGGCGTATATCTGAGAGAGACTCGAGTGCAGTTTGAAGCTATTATGTGAGTCAGTGTGGTGGAGAATACTCAGGTTAGATCAAGGTAGCAGGAGCTGCTGTAGCAGCACACAGCTAGGCTGCTCCATGGCTGGTTGATTTGCAGAGGAGCCGGGTGAGAGTGGAGTCGTCTGCTCTTTGGCTCCACCTTTGGTTTATTTTTCTAGACCCATGGGCCATTTCTTAGGGATCTCCTGAAGCCTGTCCACTTGAAATGGATTTCTTTGCTAAAATACCGCTCGGTTTTTAGGATTGTGTGCATGCTTACTCATGAGCCGATGCACAAATTAAATGCCAGTTTCTCCCGTTAAAGAGGAGTGACTTTTCCCTAGATGCTGATCGACGTGTCATTTTCTAATGGTATTTATTCCCTTATTCATCCTGGTTTTCCAGGAGCCAGCTGTCAGTCTTTTTCTTGGCTAAGCTTTTTGCTTTTTGTAATGCTGACTTTGTCACTTATTGGACTGGTCTGTGTAAATTAAATTTGAGCTATACAATGAAATAATATTATAAGCCCCCTCTAATTTTTTTTCTTCTGTTGCTTTTACTGCTCTCCAAATGATTACACAACTTACTGCCCATCTCTCTGTAGGCTTTTTAACGGGTAAACAGCCTGTCAAGAGCAGGGTAGACATCATGCTTGAGCATTTATTTAATGATGCATAGGTTTTTTTGGTAATTACGTTGCAATATTATGAGGTATTCTGCTTATGCTGGGCACTGTACAGACCCACAGCTCCAGTTCTCGGTTTCTAGTCAGTCTTTTGCCTGAGGTAGAACAGGCACAAGAGTACCTGTGTTCATAAATCTTAATAAATGTGCACCCACTTATCCAGCAAGCTCCTTACATGCAAAGAAATATGGGGTGGTGGGAAAAAAAAAATCAATGAGTTGATGTCAGGAATGTTTGTCTATGGGGCAGTAAGTATGTATACACTCTATAAAATCATGCGCATACATATGTGTATGTGCATACTTTTTCATATACACTCCTTGTATATCCTTGTATGTTTACATACTGCATGTGTGCTTCGATTCCAGTTTGGAGGCAAGCTGGTTACATTTGAGAATGCCAAGCCTCAGCAGCAGCCAGGCATCGAGCAGCAGCAGCAGTGTCACTATGTCTACGTAAGCCAGGTTGTTACGGAGAAGGAGTTCCTTGCCCGCTCGAACCAGCTGCAGGAGGCTGTGCAGTCCGAAGGCTTTGTCAGCTACTGCCAGAAGAAAATCGACATGGCCCAGGCTGACTTTGAGAAAAGCGTGTGGGCTTTCTTAAAGGTAACAGGATAACAGCAATTTAGGAGTTCCCCACTGCCTTGGAAAGCCAGTGCGGAAGCGGTTGCACAATGGTGCACATTATGGTGTTTTAGCAGAAGAGTTTCTGGGAACCAAAAGTGTAAGCTGTGGAAATAGTGCCCATGAGCCCTGTTGTTGGAGGTGGTCCGGCAGAAGAGAGAGGGTCCTCAGGGCCGGGGATGTTTGCGGGATTCATGAGAAATCATGGCAGAAGCCAAGGCTCGGGGAAGGTATCTTGTATTTTTTTGACATCCCCCATCAGTACATCTTTTTGCAGGGAGCTGGTAAGAAGGGATGAAGCTTTTGGACAGCTTTAGGTGTGCATTTCACTACTGACTATGAACATTTAGAGGTTTCCAAGTGAAGCAGATAAGTAGATTGTTCACCTACAGGAAGCAGATTGAAGCCTTGCCTACCTTCTCAGGTGCCCAAGGGACTGAATGCCTTTCCAGCTCTCTTTATTACTCAGTCTAGTAAAGGAGAGTCACTGGCTCTCACAGGGTAATTTGTGCCAGTCAAGTAAAAAGCCAGTGAGAGAGAAAATGAAAAATTGTGAATTGCGATGTATTCTTAACTTTCGTTTTTTAAAGGTGAACTTTGAAGAAGATTCACGTGTGAAGTACCTTGAGCTCTTGGGATACAGGAAAGATGATCTGAGGAAGAAGGTAAATGTGCCTGGAAGCTGTGCTTATGTTAAATGCTTTACTGATGGATGTATCCGCAGAGGACAGGCTAAGATGCTGACGATGCCGCGGATGGTTGAAGTACTCGTTTACCTGTGGGACTGGAAGAGCAATTACCAGTATCCACAGGCTATACAACACAATAAACATTTTTATACAACGTTATTTTTGGTGTGTTTCCCAGCAGATAGTATTTGTCAGTGCTGCAGCTCTCCTAATAGCCATGATATAGCTGTTAGCCGTGGTGCCAGAGCCTCTGTTTAAATATGGGGAGTTTTTTGTGTAAAGACACCATTCATTTAAAAAAAAAAAAANAAACCCGAAAACAAAGATCAAAGCTGGTTACATTTGGAAGGACAAAATTTCTGTTACCAGGAAGCAACTTGCACATCTGAAGTACAGAGTTTTTTTCCAAGTTGGAAGAAGATTCTTATCTTAGTGTTATAGGGGGTATCTGCTGGGCGTTTTGGCTCTTTGTTGCTTTCAGTGCGGCTCCATAAAAACATCATTATGGTTACGAATTAAATGGCCTCCACGGCAAACTTACTATGATTACAGGAAAAAATAACGTTTTTGCTAGCAGTCTGTCCTCAGCTTCTAAATTTTTGTTGCTTGAATGAAAGGCAAGCACAGCAAGGGGAATCCCGTTTTTGTAAAGCAGATCTCAATTAGAAAATCCAGTTGAAATTGAGCAGGGGTCCTGTGGAGCGGCCTCATGCAGACTGCAGCCCACTGCTGCTGTTTCACTGGGTTTGGTGTGCTCTGGCCATGGGCAGAAGCTGGGAAAACAGGTGTAGCTGAATTGAGTGACCTGAAATGCTGGGCCTGCCCCGCTATTTCAGTCTTTGAGGAGCAGATGTGGGGAGTTCGCAAGGCCATGTTTTCAGGTAGCTGTTTCTCAACAAAGCATTCTGTGTTGAAGTTGAATCCGTGTTTCTTAGTGTTGAGAAACAATACGGGACAGCTCGACTGAAAATACGTGATACCCAGATGATAAACTTATTAAACCACAACTTGTTTTTCATGTTACTGGTAGGGTAAGGAAAGCAAAAAAGGGTCAGAGACTTCAGCTTGTTGGAATAAGCTGTTAAGAACATGGTGGTTTGGTTTTTCTCTTCTTAAAAGATGTGATTGTCATATGCCAGTCAAGTCCTGGATTTATCCTTTCTATTGTAAACTAATCGTTAAAAATGAAAGAGAAAACTACCTCTAGCAATTTGAGCTCAGCTTTTTGTGAAAACCGGCCTACAAGGGTAAAATAAAGCCTGCAATACTAAAAGCAATGCATAACATTAGCAGCACTAGGGAACTCGGGCTCCGAGGTGCTGAACTAAAATACTTTTTGCATGTATTCTAAACTATACATTGAATTGGCATTTTTAAAGGCCCTAATTGAATCTGGAGTCATGATTTGCTTTGCAAAGCAAAAAAAAAAAAAAGCCAGGCATTTTCACTCTCCCATACCTTGGAGGATACGTTCCATGCCTAGCCCCCAGCCATATGCCGGCTGTGCTTGAAACCACAGCTCCCTGACAGGCTCCCTTCTCCACAAGGATTGTCACTTCTTCATTTTCCCTAACCAGAGCAGACAGAGGGGTTTTTCCTGCGTGCTCTGGTACTATTTTTATTACTGTGGTTTCCAGTAGCTCTAGGGAGGTTTGAGGCCTTTGAGTTAACAATTGAAAGGTGAAAGGCACAGAGCAGCTCTGCCTCTGATGCCATCAGAGCTTGGGGTGCCAGGAGACTTAGCAAGTAAATCCAGCGGCGGGCTGGGAAAGGAAATGGCTTTAGTTTCATGTTAACTGTTCTGCAAGCAGCATATTAGCTACATGTGCCAATTTTGCAGTCGGAGACATCAGTGAGAGGTCTGCCTCTCTAAAATAAAATGGGACTGAAATCTTGTTTGCTTTCTAGATTGCATCCACTCTGAATAGAGAGGGTCTTGCAGATGGTGACTTGGGAGAGGTAAGCAAACACACGTGTCCATCTCTCTGTTTAGTTCCGTAATGCCGTGCAAAGTAAGAATAATTCGTCTTTCTGCTTGGTAGCTGTCCCAAAGTAAGTCAGAAATAGCCCAGCATATGACAAGTTCTTACATTTGGTAGGACGAAGGTACTTAAAAAAAAAAAAAAAAAAAAAAAAAGGCAACCAATAACACTTTTTGCTCTCAAGTGTCATCCCCCCCGTTTTCCCAACGAAGGGCTCTCGGTCACAGGTTTTAGTTCAGGGTCTCAGTGATGTCCCTCCACCTTTCCGTTTTGCCCACGGATACCTTGTGCTGCCAGTGAGGCAGGGCAGGGCCTTGCTGCCTGGCAGCTGGTTTCAAGAGCAGCACCTTCCCCAGGCTTTAAAAACAGGACTGAGAGTGTGGTCCATAACACTTCCCTGCAAGAGCGATAAATACAGTTCAGACGTTGCCCGCTGTAATTATGATAGCCTGAGTCTGAATGGGAGGGTTCTGCATTGACTGCATTGCTTCGGTGCTGTAGATATTTATAACGTCATCTGTAGTTACTTAATGGGGAAGAAAAGTTTTACCGCGTGGTTTTAGGCAGTTAAGATGAAAACGGCACAAGGTACTGTGTAATGACAAAGAGCAAAGAAATGGAGCGTCTCTATCGTGTTTGTCATACTCAAGCATGTATTATCAGTGCATTTCTGTGATCTGCAGTGTGGTTCTGGCTGCTGGTGGTTGGAAAGTGGCTGCAGTGCAAAGTATTTCTTCCCGTTTCGCTGGCTTTTTTTTTTTTTTTTNTCTCTGCTGAAGGCTCCTGCAGAATCTGATGAATCTCTACCAAACGAGGGGGAAGAAGGCCGGGCTACAGAGGAGCAGCTCTTGAGAGAGGTATCTGTGGCCCTCTAGACTAAGCCTGTTGACCTCCTGTGTATTTACTGTGTTACCGTTAAGAGCATTTTATTTTGTTGGGTTTTCCCAGTGCTGAGGACATATGGAAATACAAGAAGTTATAAGAACGAGTAAAATGTGGGCTCTTGTTGAGTCGCTTGAGATTTTCTCATCAGCCTCGGACATCATGTGAATAGGTTTTGGTGGCAATGAAGAACAAACACGTTTTGTAACAATCCAGTTGGCACCAGACTCAAGGACTTTATTTTGCCATAATTTTCACTGATGCTTCCCTAACACTTAATAAGTGATATCTTGCTACAACTCTAATGCATTCCTTTCTTCCCTCCCTCTGGTTGACTATTGCCAAGCTGACAGCTTATTACTGCCCTGTTTCGAGGTACAACACTGTGCAGAGATGGAGCTGTGGTAGTGGAGGAGAGTGGGAATATTCATCTTCTGCGTTGTTCCCACTGATGTTACAGTGCCGTCCATCTCCTTCGCACCTGAACAGCCAGCATCAGGGCTGTGGTAGCTAGCTGACTTCTGAACGCCTGTTGCAACGGTTCAGCCAGGTTTATCACGGGCAGTTTGTGCTCCACCGCATCTGCCCCTGGCATCCTACAGCTTTTGTTCGTCGTCGTCCATTTGAGCAGCATTGTTTTCAGCCCTGTGTTTTAAATATGGGGACAGGTCTGTAATTAGAACTAAGGGCCCAGCCTCTGCCACGTGAGGTTAATAGCACTGAAAATACTAGTATTGCTGCATGAACAGGCCAGCTTCATTCTCCCCCATTCCTTCAGTCTCCCTTTTAAGCTAGAATTTGAGCTGTTAGTCCAAAACTACCTGTGCAGCCCGTGCTCAGACCTGTGTTTGGTGTCTGTCTGCAGTTGTCTGTGAAGATGAGAATGGTGGTTTAAGGCTCACGCGTGCTGGAGTGGTGCACTTGTTGTTCTCTATATACCAGCCTGTTAAGGACACCAAATCAGGGTGCTTTCTTTAGGTTAGGTGCTTGATTGCTTGTTAATTCATTAGATGCTGTAGTGGCAGAGGTAAGGATTTTGCTGTATGCAATCGTGAAGATATTAGATGTCTCATAACAAATGTCTCTTCTAGGAGAGAATTCACAGCCAAACACAACCTTAGCCTGTCAGCACGGGCGGTAAAGACTTGTGAGATTGACCTGATGTTGCAGTTACATAAAGTAACTGGATGGGCACATTATTCCTGTGACAGTCACAGCACGTTCTCAACTGACACCAAACGCACATCGCACGTTATCTGGCAGCAAAATAATTTTTAGACGCTGCCTTCTTTCATAAGCCAAACATAAAGCCTGTTTCAGACTTACCTCCCCATCCCAAATGCATGTTCTTGGTCGACTGTCTACTTGTTCTTCATCCTCTGAAGTACAATTTCACTGATGAGCATATAAGCCCGGTAGTCTCAGACTCTTGAACTCCCACTGCCCGTACTAGCACACGGGCTTATGACAGAGGAGGCAATCTGTGGGACGATTTCTGCGTTCTTCATAGGCTGTGTTTCGAAAATTGGTGGTGGAGAGAGACTCCCCTCTTGATATCTTTTTTTGTTATTATTATTATTGAAAAGTTTTGTTTGAAATCCCAAAATCCAAGTACTTGCAGGAGATGCTGTGTAATTCTTGGGGGAATTTTATAAAAAAGCAACTTCTGTCCGCTCAGGACTCCTGTACCGAGTGCGAAATTCTTAAGTCTGTGTGGATGACATTGGCCTTGTATTGAAAATTAAGCACGTGTTCATGAGTTTCGCTTAATTAAACTAGGGTGTATGCCTAGTGCAGAGTGTTTCGAGGATGAGCCGAAAGTCTAAGTGGAGCAAAGTGAAACCTAGGTAGCGCTACCGAGGCTGTTCTTGGTAGGGGTTGAAGGTAAAGGAGGAGGGAAGGGAGAGGGTTTCTGATTCTGTGGTTGTGGCTGTTTTGCTTTAGGGAGGTTTTGTGTATATGGGCACAGGTGCACGTATGCAAGTCAGTACCCAGGATCCAGCTGTCCGGCTGCTGGTACTTGTGATCTCTAGGTATGCACGTGTTGCTCGCATAAGCCTTCCCTCCCGGTGAGAAATCTGGGGCTTCCAGTGCCTTTTTCCCTTTGCTATCCATTTTTAAAAATGGTCCACTCTGATCTCTCAGAACAATGATTTTATAATGGTGTGTTTACATGCAGTGGAGGTCCTTTGATAAGCCCAGGCTCTTCTCAGTTTGCTTAGGAGTGGACTTTGTGCAGGCACCAGGGCAAGTTGATTATCCTGTGCTGAAGCAGCATTCTAACAAATGACAGGGATGCTTTTCCCTTCTAAGTCGATGGGTGAGTGGTAGTCTGAAGGTCTGTCTTTAAAGGCAAGAGCCGTATTTTTTTAAAATGCGTATGTAGATTCCAGGTGCTTACATAATCTCAAAAATTATGCTTTTCCTTTCTCTTAGAGGGTGAAGGACCATAAACAAGAAACTGAAGATTTGGGATCTGCAAAGATGACATTCAACATCTCTGTTAGTGGAGGTAAAAAAAACCCTAAACCCTTGATATTGATTCCATTGTATATACTGATATTTGTAAATACTGATGTTGATACTGGTGTTCCAGTGAGAAGGCAATTTCCGCACAGATTGTGAAGGTCTATCATGACTTGCCTCTAACTCATTCATTTCACAGCAGTTCCAAGACACTTGGAAATACAGCTTCTTTAGGGAAGGGAGGGAAAGGAAGCATACAGCATTCATACCCCCTTCACTGAAATGCAGCTGCTCTGGATGATTTCTGATACAAAAGAACACATGCTTGATCAGGCATGGAGTGCCAACGTTGCTGTTTGTACAGAAACTCCCAGGGGATCGTGAATAACACAGAAGCCGTTGCCTCCTGTCTAGGTTTGACTTTGTTTCTGGCACTGTATGCAGAGTAGTGGTTTCAGAGGTCGTTTGGACCTTTAGCATCTTGCTAGCATTTGCTAGCATCTTGCTCTGCAGCAAGGTAAGTGATACTTAGAGTGCCCCACCTGATGTGGCTGTGGCCATGGTGTGTTTCAGACTGGAGATGAACTTGAGCAGCGCTGTACGCACCTGCCTGGAGCAGGCTGGTTTGCAGAGAGCTTTGTGCAGTGTTGTACAGTTGGACAGAATCACTTGCTGTTGCATATCTAAGAGACTTTTGTGCCATCGTTTGAAAACGCACTCCTCTCTTGTTGCAGATGTGGACGGTTTGATTACCCAGGCTTTGCTGACGGGTAACTTTGAGAGCGCCGTCGATCTTTGCTTGCACGATAACCGGATGGCTGACGCCATTATCTTGGCCATCGCAGGCGGACAAGAGCTGCTTTCTAGGACACAGGAAAAGTACTTTGCTAAGATGCAGAGCAAAATTACCAGGGTATGTTTTTCCAGTTAAGAAACAAGATGCGGGTAGGCCTTTGGCAACTCCCTTTTTCACCTTTAAAGTTTTCTTGCCATTTCATAGGTTTATTTCTGTAAGAAGCTAATAACTGTTCAAGTCATCCACAAGTTCTCAGAGCAGAAGGATTTCTGTTCATTTTTTAATGCATTGATAAGGAGGGAAGAGGCACGTTATCTGGATATCAATACGTAAGAAGAGTATTCTTTGTCTTGTCTGCAGTGTCTGAGTTGCATGTATACTAGTAGATTCTCAGTGACAAAGGTAAATACCTTAAGCAGCGCACGTTTCAGTCTGTTGTTGCGTTTTTCAAGAGTTGTACGTGACCCACGCTCAGTGCCAGCAGCGTTATGTTGATTTCTGCTTGTGATCTGTCTTAACAGGTTTTTGCCTGTGCTTCATTTCGCTGTGTGCACAGAAGACAGCTGAATGTGCCCAGGGTAGATCAGTCACCCTTTGTCTAGGAACCAGTGTGTTATGGCCAGCTCATTTTTATTCTTTTCAGTTTTTTGCAATGCTAGGGATTCCTGGTGCTGCTCGTTCAAATCTTTCTTCTTCACTACTGAGACAAGGAAGTAGCAACAGGAGAATTGGCCTTAAAAGAGCACAGGACAATTGGTTTGGCAAGGATCACCACTTTCAGAGGAGGGGACAAAGTTGCTTATGGTCACTTTTTAGCTGTCCGTTGTCAAAGAACGCTGTTTTATGCAGCAGCAGGAGGCAGCCTGTGAAATGGGCATGTGCTTAAATGCTTTCCTGGAGTAGGGCTGAAGGCCACAAAGCACAGTCGCTTTGGGGAGTTAGAGCATGCAGCACCACGGGTTAGGGTTTGTAAGTGCGATTTTGCTGGTCATTGCCTGCGATCCAGTGTGAGATAGGAACAATTTGCATTTCTACTAGTGAACAACTGAAAAGAGAAAAAGATCTAACTATTAAGACGGGGGGATTTCTTCCTCCGCCCCCAGCTGCTTCCCTGTCTCTGGCCTAATCAGAGGGAGGAGAATTTTGTAGTGCATGAGAAACTTCTTCACTGTAGTTCATCCTTTGGGAAAAGGTATTTTTATGGAGAGCTGACCAGTTATCTGTGCCTGTGCTAACAAGTGAGTGTTTACCTTGTAGTTAGGACCTTGCATTTCAGGTTCAGGTGTGTTTTTTTTCTCTTTTCTCATCCCAAACTGCGTCCTTACTGCTTATTCAGCGGTTTCTAAGCTTGAAGTCTTGTCATTAGAAGGGCTCTGTTCACTAAATAGCAGCACAGCTGGCCAAGTCTGTCTTTTGTCTGAAGCAAAATAACCAGAGGCAGAGCTTGAGATGGAAGAAACTGGAATTTTGTTCTGAGGGCTTGGGGACAGGCAGCCTGTGTGCGTGGGTGCTACTGCAGCCAGCTCACCTTGGTACCGGTGCCAGCTTCTTCCTTCAGGCAGCCTTGTCAGCTGTCCCTCACTGGTCAGCCTGAGGCCAAGAACTTAAAGCTGATAAGAAGCAGCTTCACAAACAGAATTCATACCCCTTGCCGGGTATTGTGTAGAAGATTTGTAGCTAAATACTTAGTTTGTTACGGTTGTCTGCAAAAAGAGTGCCGAAAACCATCTGCAGCAATCACAGCTTGTGGAGATATGTGCATTCTTGCACATTTTGTAGCAAGAACAATTGGTCCGTCTGTGTTATCTAAGCTTGTTTTGTGATTTTCACTGAACTCCTTTTGAAGTAAAATGTACTCTTGTGCAGCTGTTGAATCGTAGCGCAGTATCTGCTGTGACCCTGGGTACAGTGGGGATGAGTGCACTTGAATAGATACAAATTATACTGTATCCCAAAAAATAAAGGAAATCCTACCAAGGTCTTAACTGTAGTCTCTCTCCTTCTGGTTTAGCTCATCACTGCAGTGGTAACGAAGAACTGGAAGGAGATTGTGCAGTCTTGTGATCTGCAGAATTGGAGAGAGGCTTTGGCTGCTGTGCTCACTTACGCCAGGCCAGATGAATTTGCGGCCCTTTGTGGTAAGGACACTTTACAGACTGGATGTCATTTATTCCACCTACAGCAAAACTACACCTTGCCATGACTGTTTTCCTTCCAGTAAATTACTGTAATGCCTCACTAGCTTCTTTGATGGGTTATATGGTTCTTCAGTTCTGTGTCAGAGGAGGAGAGGAACCTCTGGGTTTCTGCGCATTCCCAGTAGGTTCCCTGATTTTTCTGGGCACAGAACCCACACCCTTGTGTCCTGGTGTCACCTGTGTGGTGCACAGCTGCTGGTCTCTTAGTGTTTCCAGATGGGTGATGTTGATGTGACAGGTGTCTCAGCCAAGGGACCAGTGTCTTGGAGTGTTTGTGTATGGGACACGAGTGGAAATGTTTCAGAGAAGCGCTTTCACTCTTGTTTCCTAATTTTGACTTCTTGGAAGGAGTCCTCTTTTGCAGGCAGTGAGCGTGCCTGCCCTCGTGTGTGCTGCACAGCAGACAGCTGTCTGGGTTTAACCCCTAAGGAAGTTGTATCGCCAGTAGCTGTGTGTCTGACGCCCCCGTGCCTCTCAGATGCCAGCCACAGTACCTAGGGAGCTGTACGACCCACTTCGCATGTCGGCCCAGAGCAGCATCACGACTTTGTGGCTCACAGTTCCTTGGCTGGTTGCATGCTTGGGTCGCACTCCTGAAACGAGGGGCTGCAAAAAAGTGGGTGGTGGAGGGGAGAATCAAACCCTGGCCTCTTGTCCTTTGTCATGTCAGCAGATGGTCTGTGCCCTGTGATGTGTCTGAGATTTGCAGGCATTTGACAAGTCCTTGCTGCCGTGATATTAACTGCTTCTGAAGTGCCCTGGGATCCCGTAGGATAATCTGTGCTGGACACTGGAAAATGCCTTTACTGATGGAGCCCGGAGGCAGTATCCCTTCTCGCTGTGCTGAGGGAGACACAACAGGCGCTGCAGGCTTCCACATCCTCAGCAGTGACAGAGGGACCACTGAAGCGATTCACCAGCATCTTTGTTCGTGTTTTTCCTAGATCTCCTGGGTAACAGGCTGGAGAGCGAGGGGGACAGCCTTCTGCAGACACAGGCTTGTCTCTGCTACATTTGTGCTGGCAATGTGGAAAAACTCGTTGCTTGTTGGACCAAAGCTCAGGATGGAAACAACCCCCTGTCCCTTCAGGTTGGTAATTCTGTGAAGAAAAAATGGTGGAAGTAGCACACTGCAATCACTTGGTGCTTAAATCAAATGATCTAGTGTAGAGCTTTGATGCTGTCTGATAGCTGCATGTATCTCAAGATGCAAGCCTTTTCCCTCTGGAATGGGTGGCTTTTGTAGAAATAACATATAAATAGGATATTGGAAAATGTGTTGTGAAGCACAGTGGCCCTCGTGTCTGCTCTGTTCTTTGGGTAGTCGTGTTAATACGCTTCCTGTGTAAAAAGGTCGTTGTAGGGATTAGAGTGTTTTGGTAAAGAAGGGGCTCTGAGTGCTTGCATCTTTTGCAGTAGGGCGAATACGGGGGATGTTTCTGTTTTTGGAAGAGATGGCCTGGATGTTCAAGGGAAGAAATTTAATAAATTAGAGTCAAATCTGGAAAGAAAACTGTAGGATGGTTCTCACGAGAGTTTTCTCTCAGGGGTTGCATATACAGGGTTTGGTTTCCAGCAGTGAAATATATGGCATTTAGCAAATATTTTGAGGTAATAGAATTGATGACAGTGAAATGAAGCAATTATGAAATAATTTATTTTATAATATAATCTTAGTTTCTTCCATCTGTTAAGGGCCTTTGAAGGACCAGTTTTAGAAAGAACTTGAACGTTACCTGGCAGTGCTGTGAGTCTCTGTTGAGTTAATTGAAGGAACTGGAGTATATCGGAGTTTTGCTTTGCATTATTAACTTTCCAGTTCTGAATTATCAAAATGACTCTCCAGTGTCTTGATTGTGAGGGCTTTGTTTACAGGTTTACCTTCAGGTTGAATGTGCATTTGCATCGCATTGCTTTGCTCTCTTGGAGACTAAAATTGAGAATTGTTGTTGGGGTAATAATTAGTCTGCTTGTTTACTATGATGGGGAATTACTGAAACTCATAGAAGCTCGTGGTTATCTTTAATTGCCTTTTTTGAAGTGCTGATTTGTTGGGAAAAACAAAATCTAGTATTGAACAGTCAGTAAACAGTCCTTATTAGTGATGTGTGGTTGAAATCCTGCGTGGTACGTTCTCTTTAAATCTACTACAAGATTTTTAAAGAGGATTGCAAGTTAATATTGTCAAATTGAGTATTTGTAGTACCTTCCAATATAATACAGTAAGAATAAGAAACACGTGAGAAAACTGACGGGAAAACGTTCCTGTAAGTTATCACTAGGAGGAAACCCAAGCAAGACCGGCTCTGGTATTTGGGGAGGTGCAAGGAAGGCAAGATATGGAGTATTCCTGGTGAATATCAGGAAAACTGTCTTTGCAGTAACAACCAGAAAACCACGGGCAACTCTTCCAAGGGAGTTGTTAGACCCTTTTGGTTAAGGTGGTTAAGAACTGACTTACTAAAATGCTGCAAACAAACGTGGGGCACCCCAGCACTAATATTGGTGATAGGCACGATGTTTTCCGTTCACTCTCATGGCTCTTGCCAGATACTTTTATGAAAGCATTCTCTTTTGGTGGACATGCTCAGTGCTGACAGGGCTCTGAAATCCTGCTTTAATAAAAGCAGTTCTTTTGGCTTTGAACTCTCCCCAGTGCGCTGCTGGCTTTGCTGTTAGAAGCCACTTGGTGCGCAATGGCCGGTTGCTGTCTTATTGTCTCACATGCTAGAAAAGCCGTTCCTTTGGTGCAGGGTCCAGGAAACCTGCACTTGGCTTGGGCTTTTCATGGGGTGAGAGCGGTTCTGCAGAACTGCTTTGAGGAACAGCCCTTCGTGGCAGTCACTAGCCAGGGCCTACTTCACCCTCTTCTCATTTGTGGTTGTTTTTTTTACTGATCTTCCAGGATTTAATAGAGAAAGTCGTAATCCTGCGCAAAGCCGTGCAGCTCACGCAGGCTGTGGACCCTAATGCTGTGGGGGCTCTTTTGGCTGAGAAGATGAGCCAGTATGCCAACCTCCTGGCTGCCCAGGGCAGCATTGCTGCAGCTTTGACCTTCCTCCCTGCAAACACCAACCAGGTACGGGGCCTTCGGGTTTTTTACTCCCTGTCTCTGTGAGAAGAGGTGCACTTCAAGCAAAGGTCTCTGCGTGGTGCAGTTAACCAGCAGGACTGCCACTTGAAATGCACCTCAGGACGTGACAGTCAGGCTGTTTCCCCAGCACTGGCCTTGCTGAGCTTCCCAGAAGGACACAGCCTTGTCCTTTTCTCCATTTCACACCGTCGTCCGTGCAGACAGCGGCTGCCAAAGGGGCAACTGTCCCTCCTGCAAGCCAGTCACAGCGAAACATGTACTTGGTTGGTTGGCTGTTTTCTTGTGATTTCTTGTCCTTCCATCAGCTGGTATCTGTAGACAGGCTGGCTTGGGAATGCTGCAGCCCAAGATGGGAGGTGTGCATGCATAAGGCAGTTCCACTGACCCCACGTCTCGTGCAAAAAAAGACTTACTCCAATCAAATCGAGCAGGCTTCTGAGGGAGCACTCATCAGCGTGCGGCCAGTCAGCCGCTGGGTGTGATGCACTGGGTGACAGGCAGTGCGGCTAACCTTCCTTTGCTGTCCTTTTCTGATTGCAGCCAAACATCGTGCTGTTACGGGACAGGCTTTGCAGAGCGCAGGGGGAGCTCCCAGTGGGACAGGAGGCCTTCAAGACACCGTATGAGAGACAGCCCATGCCCAAAGGACCAGCTGTCCCTGCGGCTGGACAGATGCAAGGGCCCCAGGCTCCAGCCCAGCAGTATTACCAACAGGTAAATGGTTTGGGCACTCAGGGAGGGACGTGGTGCTTGACATCTGGAGAGTGATAGGTAGAGGATTTTTTTTTTTTTCCTTTCTCTTGATCTGAGCTGGGGCTTTATGACGTACCTCTACCAAGACTCCTGTCGTAAAAGTCATTGATGCTGCTTTTCAATCAGTGCAGATGCCTCCTTTACTCCTTGTCTGGAAACACCCATTAAACACCTTGTCAAATAGCCCGCTTCTGAAGAGTAGATATAGTCCCCCTTAGAAAATGTGCTTCGGTGCCAAGAATGACTGTGGGAGAGCACTGCAGGATTTTTCTGTGTGCTCCTGATGTCCCATCCCAGCAGGCCTCGGGGCTTGCTCATGCTGCTCACCACCCTCATCTGGGGCTGATTATCTCCCCCTACTCCCAGCTCTGATGTTGGCCGCAGAAGTTGCTGAGCAGCGGCAATAGCAAACCGAGGGCGTGTTTCTGCGGTTGTGGGCACAGCCCACTATGAAAACACCTTCCCAGCCAGGCGTAAGGGGGCATAGGCAGCATGGGTAGCAGGTGGGACAGGCCTAGGCTGAGAGTGAGCTGTGCAAGAAGAAAGACACGGTGCGTATGGGACTAACACGGGAGCTGGGGACTGTGCAGGGAGGAAGAAGAGAAATGTGGGAGGCAGGTGGCCTGGTTTTATCTCTAGCCTGAGGGTGACAGTGACTGCATCAGTGCGGTGGACAGCCCTGGCTGCGTGCATGTTTAAAGAGCATTGCCAAGTCCCTAATCCACACAGCACTGCGCCGGAGCTCCTCTAGCCCTGCTCTGCACGGGGGCTCTGGGTGAGCTTTTCTGAGAGTGGGTCTGCGTTAGTGCTGTGGGTGTTCTCCTTACGCAGAGGAGGCTGGCACAGGCAGAGGCATGTCTCTCTCGGTGCTGCCCTTCAAGCATGACCTGACAGAAAAATGGGGGCAGGAAGGAAGAAGGGCTGAAAACTGGGGGGGGAGTTGGGCTTTGTTCTCTCCTTCTTGATGGCAACAATTGTGCATGCCTTCACCATCGCGCCGGGGTGTTAACAAGGTAGATTTCAGAAGGGACGCAGCCTTCATCTTGTACAAGATTACCTTGCTAACGCCATAGTATATGATTTTAAATGCATCATTGCCAATAATTAACTCTACTATCCTTTCCTGTGTCTTTGACCTTCCTTCTTGTAACCACTGAATTGCGTTGAGAAGCAATGCTGCGTTATTTCCCGTTCGGCTGTGGAAAACAGCAGCTCTCCTCTAGATGGCACGATCTTAGCAATGCTTTTTAAACCAGAGTTCCCTCTTATGGTTTCAGGAATGCCTCCAGCTATTATTTAAGTGAGCCCTGCTCATTAATAAAAGGCTGGGGGTCTCACGACCCCACGAGCGCACTGCGAATGAGTTACCCCCTGTGTTCTCGGCTTTCCAGGGAGCTCAGTCTCAGTAGGAAGGGCTTGAAGGGGACAGGTGCCATGTCAGAAAGGTGCCCAACGGTATGCTGACGAACCAGAATGGAAAGAAATGGCATATTTGAGTTTTAGGATACTTGTTTTGTTGGACTTCCTGATAAGAAAGTGTGTACGTAGGTGCTGTGGTTTAACCCCGGACAGCAACTAAGCACCACGAAGCTGCTCACTCGCAATCCCAGCCCCCGGTGGGACAGGGGAGAGAATCACAAGAGTAAATGTGAGAAAACTCATGGGTTGAGATAAAGACAGTTGAATAGGTAAAGCAAAAGCTATGCCCACAAGCAAAGCAAAACAAGAAATTCATTTACTACTTCCCGTCGGCAGGCAGGTGTTCAGCCATCTCCAGGAAAGCAGGGCTCCATCGTGTGTAGTGGTTACTTGGGAAGACGAAACGCCATCATTCCTAACACGTCCTACTTCTTTCTTCCCCCAGCTTTCTATACTGAGCATGATGTCCTATGGCACAGAATATCCCTTTGGTCGGTTGGGGTCAGCTGTCCTGGCTGTGTCTCCACCCAACTTTTGGTGCACTCCTGGCCTACTCGCTGGTGGGGCCTTGTGAAGAGCAGAAAAGCCCTTGACTGCTTAGCAACACTGAGAAACACCAGTGCGCTATCAACACCATTTTCATTCCAAATCCAAAACATAGCACTACACCAGCTGCTAGTGAGAAAGTCAACGCTGTCCCGTTTGAAACCATTACAACAGGGCTTGTTCAGGCTTGAGGAAGCCTTTGATTGCTGGCCCAAAGAGGGACATGTACTGAAAAGTTGGTTTCCTGTCAGCATGGGTTTTTGAACCCTCTTTTTCATCTGAAAAAAACCCAGATGAACGGGGGATGGAGAAGTCTTTTAGATGACTCCAGTGGTGAGTTATGCAGACATTGACGTGGGTTGTTGTACAGCTGCCCGCACCATGAGCGCCGCACAGAGTCAGAGACCGGTAGACTTGACTGAAGCCAGCTGAGACAGCCAGAACTTCAGGGCTGCAGCTTTCCCTCTGCCTGTGCTCGTGTCGGGTGCTGGCCTGACTCTGCCTGTGCATCCCACTCCTGGGCAGCACACCCTCTCCTTGCTCAGGGATGTCGCAGGCATAGGAGGTTCTTGGTTTCTGTGCCATCAGGAAGGTAGTAGGGGTTGTATGAAACTGAAGGACTTTGGAGTGGCAAAGAAGGAAGATAAAGGAAAGTAACTGTGGAAGACTGGCTGGGAAGCAATTAGAATTACGGTGTACGTTTGTGCATGTGCAAGAGCTGAATATCAGATTTTAACCTTTTTTAATTCCTCTTAAGCTCCACTTAAACAGACTGCTTTTGTGTGAGGCAGTGTGTTTGAATTTAACATGGAACTTGGGACTTCCAGCTGTGGTTAGTGATGCTCAATGTCATGCAGTAGGCTGGGGGGAGCTTCTGCAATAGGAAAATGCGATGCAAGAGGCAGACCTGGCTCACTGGCACATGTAACACTGCACTTGCTCCACCGTCTGTTGTAGCTGCGTCTCTGCTGTGCTTCGTCTTCACTCTGCAATTCACTTCAGCTCCAGTGCACAGTGATTTTTGTCTATCTTGAATGCACTTTTCCTTCTTCCTCCGAGATTTATGGCTGTGTTAAAAGTGCCAGCATGCAGACGTTTTGTGTTCACTTCTTTGCATCTCGTTTTGTGAAACCCTTTAGACTTTTTTATTGTTTTGTTTTCCATGATTGGTATTTCTTTGTTCGATTCAGGTTAGAATTGCCCCTACTGTCACTACCTGGAGTAACAAAACTCCTACTGCCCTTCCCAGTCATCCTCCTGCAGGCTGTCCCTCTGACACACAGGTATAACCTTCATTATTCCTATCTGAGCCCCTGCTCCACCCCAGTGTGTGCCCTGGTGTAGTCTGTGTGCTTGACACAGCCTGGTATGGATAGGCGGAAGGAGCAGCTTCCACATCTGCTCTGGTTTTGCTCCTCTATGTCTCGTGTTACTTTTTTTTTTTTTTTTTAACCAATGCTCCGATGAGTGGCTCTGGAAAGCCTTGAGTTGGGAGCTCAAGAGCCTGGAAAGCCAAGCCCCCTCCCCCAGCCCTTGCTTCCCACTCGAGTATTTGAAGTGTGATGATAGTTTTTCCTTTCCCTCTTCCCCATGGCAATTAGAAGCTTCAGAATTAGCACATTGTTTAGTTGAAAGCTGTGGACGGCAGGGTGCTCTTGGACTGCCTGAATAACAGGCAGTGCTGGCAAGGGCCTCTTCCTTGTGCGGGAAGGTATGTGCTGCTGCTGAAGTCGCTGCACGTATACAGGCTGTGCATTTGGTGTTACGCTGGGCACCCTAAGGCACTGGGGTGGCTGGAGACATTTGTCCCTGTGCTGGTGGCTCTTCCAGGGCATGTGGTTTCAGGCCTTGAACCGTGAACTGGTCGTTTTGTTACAGTTCTGCTTCAGCGCTGCATTACCGTTGGTGACTAAATCCTATCTCCCCCTACCCTTTTTCCTGCAATCTTTTTACAGGGAGACAACCCACCCCCTCCAGGGTTTATCATGCCAGGTGCTGTTAACCCCAACATGCCGCCGCAGCAAGCCACACCTCCCAGTTACAGCATGTACTCACAAGCAGGGACCCGGCCAACGTACCCGCAGAGTGAGTAGCAGCAGCTCCCTTCTCCCTCCCACCTGGGTGGGCTAGCCGAGCGATGAGGCCGCGTTTACCTGGGGACAGCCCGTCCCCTCCGTGGTGTTGGGAGGGTTCAGACCAAGCCAGTCTCACGTTTCTTGGGGGGTGGAAGAAAAACTCCTGAGATGACATATGAGGATTGTCATTTCTTGGGGGGGTCCAGACATCAGGCACCCTCTGTCGGACACTGTTTCCTTTGCTGAGGAGGTGTCTGCCACAGCTCCTAAACTCATTCCTCAGCTGGCCCTTCCCAAGGGGTCAGAAACCCTCCAGTGTGATTGCTGGAGAAGTGGCACGGGCCTGGCAAAGAGGGACACAACTCATCTGTGTGCAGCTGGGCCATCCAGTTCTCACTGGGACACTCAAAGAAAGGGTGTGACTGAAAGTACAGGCACTAGGGAGGAAAATATGGGCATAGATGGTCAGAGAAGAGGCAGTGAAGTTAAGCTGCAGAGCCTGTAGTGAAAGGCTGTGAGCTTGCATTCACTTCCAGAGACTGCTGTTCGCTTCCTTGGCCGAGACTTTCCCTTTTTGCAAACCTGGGACAGGGTTTTCCCTTCCCTGAGAGGCACCGTGAGGATTGCAGTGGTCCGGAAAACAGCCACAGCAACATCCCTGTGCTGCAGCCCCACCCCAGGTGTCATGGTGGCTCTGGGCAGGAGAGGCTGGGGGACAATGGGAGTCCTTGCAGCCAAGGCGGTCCTTTCTCCGGCTCCCCGCTCCCGATGGCAGGCTGAGCTGTGAAGCAGTCCTGCGAGCGCAGGCAGAGTCGTGGGAGCCAGGAGCTGGCTGGGCAGGTAAGTGGTTTGAGGGGGAAGGGGCAGGAAGAGAGGAGGTGGAGAAGGAAGCGGAGGCAGATGAAACCTGCTCCTCTGTTACGAACTCACTGACGATGTCTTTTCTCCCTGTTTGTAGCATATCAGGCCACACAGCAGTACTCTTGTGGAACAGGGGGACCAGCTCTCTATCAGCCTCAGCAGCCTATCGCTGTCCCTGCTTCAGCCTCCTACCCGACCCCTGCCCCTAACGCCACCCCTCCCTACCTGCCCTCTGCCCCTGCCCATTCCATGCCCTCCTCACTGTACCCTGGTCAGCCTCAACCCTCCCCAACAAGCTTGAATCCCGTCTCTTCCTTCCCTCTTCCTCCTTCTGGCGCATCTTTTCAGCATGGCAGGCCAGGACCTCCAGCAACTTCTGTGGCTTATGCGTTACCTACTGGACCAACAGGTACTCTGCCTGCAACCAGTGACCTTCCTGCATCCCAGAGAACAGGTCTGCGCTTGGACGGGGGGGCAGGCAGGGAGGGGGAGTGTTTTGCTTTATTACTCAGTTAAATGTGCACCTTTTCCTTGAGAATGCTCTGTACAAAGTTCACTTGTGCTGAGAGGTCAATTCAAAGCATTTCTAAAACACATCGTCTTCCCTGTGCATCTGGCAATGATACAGCTACGGTGCTGCAGTGAGCAGTGTGAGCAGTGTGAGCAGTCTCCTTTGCAAGTCAGACCGTGCCACAGACTCAGCTTTTGTCTTGCCCCAGGCAGGGTGCTCTACGGCACTGACGTGTTGCGAGGCTGTTGCATACTGTGGATGGATGGTGGCTCAGCTTTAACCTTGTGAGGCTGCCGTCAGAACCTGATGAGTAACTGGAGAGCAAAATACAAAAATGAGCAAGTTTTCTTAATTGCTGCAGAGAAGACGATCCCAGTTCTCCTCAGGGAACAATTTTGCAAATGTAATTTTTCTCAGTGTGCCTCGTTTGTGTGCAGCATCTCAAGCCCCAGATTGGCAGCATACTCAAACAGCTTTTCCCGTGGCTCACTTCCATTATTTTTTCCTAACCACTTAATGTGGTGGGATGTACTGTAGCTGTGAACGCCTTAAAAGAGAATCAGAAGTGATTTAGAAATGCTTTTACGTGTCTCTTTCCTGAATGTTAATAAAAAGCACGTGTGTGTGGCTGACGCCTAAGAGCATGTTTGAGCACGCCTGGTGAGGGAGCATGCGCTGAGGTGGGACGCAGTGTCTCCTTGTGACTGCCTGGATGTAGCTGTTTGCTGTGGGACAGTGACCTCGCTTGTGATCACAAAGCTGTCTCTTCACTTAGCAGCCTGTGAAACAAAAGCTTTGCATACGTCAGACTGTGCAGGAGGTACGAGCGGTCCTTTTCTAAACCTGGCCATAAACATACTTCACATCCAGGTGGTCCAGCCTGGAGAGTCAAGGACCAGATCTCATAAGTTGGGAGCAGAGGGAATATTAGGCAGAATCTGAGGGATGTTCCAGGGATGCTGACTCTGCTGACAGACCCTAAGGACCCCACTGTGACTCTCTTAGAGGCGATGCGGTGCAGAAAAGACCTACTGCTTATGAGTAGGTACTCCTGGCGTCTGTGAGGCTGGGAGCCCACACCTCTGGCATCGCCTTCACGCACACACGCACTCGTGTTTTGGGGAGAAATGGTCTTTTGCTCTATCAAGTAATAGAGAGGACTAATGTAGGGCAGCTGCTAGGGCTACAAGGGGAGAAGAGGCCTTTTCCCTCCCTCCTGCAGCCAGATTCAGCGTCCTCTCGGTTTTTGGAGATGCTGCACTGTGATGTCTCCTGACCCTATGTTACGGGGCATGTCAAACTTGTGTCTCTAAGAGAGAGGAATTATTGAATTGGATCGAGGAGGAGGTGTTAGATAGGATTCTAGCCCTGGGATGTGAAACAGCCCTTCATAATGCAGACAGCATAGCTTCTGCACCTCCAAATAAATGAAAGGAACAAGGACATTGTTCCTTATCCATTTTACTACTCGCGTCGCTGGCAAGCACTTCAGATCTGTCACTTGCTATGTTTCTTGAGCTAACGGTGAAGTGACATAGTCCTTGTGGTGTGCTTAGGGGGAGTGAAGTTGTGTACTCTGGATAATAGAAATTAGTGACGTTAATGACAATACCGATCACTGGGTAATCGACATAGACAGTAGTGTAATACATCTTGCCAGTGTCACCTCTGCGGAGGTGGACTCCAGGGCACGGTGAGTTGCCAAGGCCAGGTGGCTGGTGTGTGGGCTGCTGGCACGCAAGGGCTGCCTCCGGCTGGAGAACTACCGAAAAAAAAAAAAAAAGATAAGAGGTATCTGAGGAACACGCTCTGTCCTCTTCCAATTTTTGTATCGTGCCTTTCAAAAAAGCACATGAAGAAGAAGGAAAAAACCCTTTCTTTGTAAATGCAGAAATGACAGCGTACATGCTTAATATGCTTAACCACCGACATACTTTCCAGAGTAGCCGCATTGCTTAGCGAAGGACGCCTTGGCATGAGATCCTAAAGAACCACAGGAATCTGCAGCCAGATGTAGATCTCACCTGTTACTCTAAATGTTCCAGTGCAGAGCATATCGTGATGCTGATCTTGGCTTTGAAGTGGTGTGCTTTTGTGCGTGGTGGTGATCTAATCCGGGAAAATCATGTTCCACTTTGCAAGTGTGATTCATTTAAAAGCGGGGATAGGGGAGGAAGGAATAAAGATCTCAAATTTGAAGTCTTGAAAATCACCTGACCTTTGAACTGGCTTGGATTTAAAGATGCACTTAAAGAAACAGTTCTCCAAATATCTTCTGGTTTTTGAAAATGCATAGAACATTGGTATGTTAAGCTGTGCTTGCAGTTCTATTAAGCCAGAAAAGCCCACATTTCACTTCTTTTTCAACCTCTCTTTTTTTGGTGATAGATCTTTGAACCTGCTTTCAAGGGAGTTCTGATTTTCAGAGTCTTGAATCTTATTTGAAATGGTGATAGAGCAATTCTTAGCTAAGGGAAGGGTTTACACCAGAACTATTAAGTGCATCAGACCAGCCCCAGAGACAGGAGTTACCTCACCCCAGTATTCCTCTTCTCTTTGAAATGGCAAAGGCTGTGTTACTGGGGTCTGCCTTTTGCATTTGTTGCTCAGTCTGAGCAGGCAACATGTCTTTTCACATGGATGTAAAGCTGCTGTGTGAACATGCTTTCGTTTTGCTGGGCTGGGTGCAGTGGAGTACACCTTGATTTGGAAAGATACTTACCATCCACCGTGAAGTCAAGTACTTTGAGCATCGCCTGAAAAGCTCTTGGGAATGGTAAAATGATGGTGAGAAGATTGTTGCCGGGAGTAGTGGTCTGTTGGCTGCGCTGGCTGTTAGGAATAGAAAATGAGACCAGCAGAAGAGATAAGAAAGTGGGACGGGACTCTGCAACGTTCGTTAGAAACAACTAGAAACACTGATTTACTGCATGGAAAGAGCAACAGACTTCTTTTCAGGGAAGGCATATAAAAGCAATTCCGCAGGGTGGTTTGGACAAATGACTTGTCTCTGAACTGGCATTGTAATCAGTTGCGGTCTTTTTTTTCTCCTGACTTTTCGTGATTATTGAAACTAAATTGCTCATCAAAAATTACAGACCATTTGTTTTATTATTTTGAAAGAAAACCTTTTTTTAGTTCTCTTTGCATTTTATCTGCAGAAAGCCTACCAACTCAAGACCAGGCCTCTCCCTTCGCAGGTGAACTAGGTACCACCTAACCTGAAAATAATTACAGCCACTACATGAAATTAATTGAACAGGCATCAGTAATGCCTATGTTCTTCAGAGAACATTAAGTGCGATGCTGTTTGCCAATTTGACTTTAATCAATTTTTAATTCCTTAATTAAAACCAATAACAACATATCTGGAGTTTTTAACCACAGAAACAAATGCTGATTTTCCTTTTTTAAAACAAATTATTCCAGGAAGTTCACAGCAGTAAAATCTGGGAGATTTTCTTAACATGTTACCACTGCCAGTACTGCAGAAGTTAGACTTCCTATATCAGAAATACTCTGGGATTTTCTGTATAGGGAGGAATAGAGGAGCCGCTGGGGCGCATGGCTGTCCGGAGATGGCACTGCCTTTGGTGAAAGAGAAAGCAGATATGAAAGGGGTTTAAAATTGTTTTTCATTTACCCCTTTAACATGCTTTGGATGTGGAACTTGTTTTAAAAAAGCTCAAGAGCGTATGAAATTTCAGATAAATTGAGCAAATTCTGCAGTGATATTAAACTCTGCTGTCAAAGGTGACTTCGTCATCTGCTAAATGAAAAACACTGTGGTGAAAAAGTCCATTGAGCAGGGATTTGGTTTTGTTGGCTTTTTGTGGCTTTGTGCAATAAATCCTGATTACTCGGTGAGGCCACGGTAATGCTGAAATATAATGGTGTGGTCCCAATTACGTGTGCTCCATGACGAGATGGAGAACTATTTCTAATGCACTAATTTGCCCTGTGGTGTACAAGTCTTGCAGCTGCATGGAGCATGCTTTCTCGGAAGAGCAGAAGGTTTGGTACAGAACAACACCCCGGACACAGAGGGAATCTGCTCAGACATCCTCTGTGCTTCCTCCAGTTTCAAAGAAATTCCCCTTGGTGCAAAACTCTAGATTTTGCCACCTTGCTCCAGCGGCTCTGCTCTGCTTTTGGGACACAAAGCACCGTAAACATGCTGTGGCTGGCAGGGGAAGCCTGGTTTTATTGCTCTTCTGTGTCTCCAGGGCAGCTGGCTGGATCTGGCCTGAGGTGTTTGAGGCTGCTGTTGCCTCTTACGTCTCTCCTTTCTGTGTGGTGCTGCTGGGGAACACATCTTAACTGTCGTGTATAAATCCATGACGGGAAGCAATCACAGCAGCAGCTCTTGGGAAATAGATGCAGCTTAATGTTCTTATTCACCCATGGTTTCTGGCATCTCTGCTACTGATTAATATTTATAATAATGTTATGGTGATCATGGGGAAAAAAAAAAAGTTCAAAACTGGTTCTCATTTCTTCTCATGTGATACAGATGGGAGAAATTTTCACCAGTAACTGAAGTCTGTAGCAGAGCTGTTTTGGGCATGGAAGGCAACTGCCTGCCTTGTCAAAGGGCATGCCTGCGCGGAGGTTTTTTTTTTTTTCCTGCAAGAGAAGAAAAAGTTAATTATAAATAAAAAAAAAATCAACTTCTATCAAACTTGAGAAGAGTTAGTCAGGATGCAAACCTGCGCGGTGGGCACAGAGCCCAAAGGGTCTGATGGCTGGGATGCGGGGGGGCGCTGGCCGGCTCGGGAGCTCTTCTGGCCCCTGGCGAAGGGCAGAGGAGTGGGCAGGTGAGGGCAGGAGGTAGCCAGGGGAGCTGTGGTGGGGAGCTGGCCCAGCTGAGCTCAAGGCGGCATCACTGTCCTCTTCCGAGGTACTGACAATCTGTGTTGGTTTGGTTTTTTTTTCTGTCCCAGGGCCTCAGAACGGCTGGAACGACCCTCCCGCCCTAAACAGAACTGCCAAGAAGAAGAAGGTACTCTAGGAAATCCTGTCTTGACACAACTGAGTGCTCACCACTTGAAAAGCAGTAACTTAAGCTGCTCCTGGGAAACTTGTTGGCGGGAGAAGGAAAAAAAAGGGTTAGCAGCAAACAAAAGCTGCGCCTCATGAGGAGAAATGGCCATTATGCCTCTCCAACACGCGTTCTCTCTCAAAATATTTAAGCCTCTAAAGAGATGGTGGCTTTTTGCTGAAGTTGTGGTTGTTAATAACAACACTGATCCTGGTTTGAGGGAAGAAAATACCTCAGATTGTTTTCATCTGCAGTAAAGCAGATGAGTTTTGCAGGAGATGATACTTGCGGGAAATGACAAGGCTGTGCAAATTGTTACAGATTACTGACTTTACTGGAGCTGAAAGCAATTTATCCTGATTAAGGGTCTGACCCTGAGAGATCTGCTGAGAGTAAGACAATTTTTGTGATGGAGACAATGTAGTTTTGTGCAACGGCTTTAGATTGCAGCAGGACAGAATAGCTGGGGACGCTTGGCACAGAGCGGAGTGAGCCTGTTCATCTGGTGCTGCTGTAGCCTTGTGTATCCCCACAGCAGCGTCTGCCGCCGCTCTCTGAGCCTGGTGCATTTGGGAAGCAAGAGTCAGTCCGGGGTGTGTAACGTGTGGGGAGGGGGGAAAGAAAAAAGTTGGAGCAGGCAAGATAAGGTCTGGGTAAAGGTGAAGGCAGAAGTTTCTCTTACCCCTTGGGTTTTGGTCTCTGCAGTTACAAGATTAAGAAGCTTTTGGAGGATTGATACGGGATACCTTGTGTGTTCCTGACTGCCCCAGTGCTGGGAGGTTTGTGGCACAGCGGCTGGCTTGTTGCCTTTCGGTGCTTCAGGCTCTTAAGTAGAAGGAGAAAAGTTGTCAGTGAGAATAATTGCTGGACCCGAGAGCTCGAGAAGCAGCCTTCTGCAGACAGGTCTTTTGGGTGTTTTTGCTACTACTGTGTGTGGGTGTCAGCCAGAATTTCCGTCATAGCCAGAGCTTGAGGGTTGGCACCCTTCTAAATGAGGAGTCATGTTTGTTGCATTCCCTGTTGGGTATTTAACAAACCTCTGTCAGAAATGTTTCTATATTTGTTTCCCTTATGTCCACTGTATGAGGCAGTGGTTTAGGTTATTATAAAATGACTCACACGTGGGCTATTGTAAAATAGAAGAACCGTCTGGCATTTCAAGCCACAGCATAATTTGTAACTGTTTTCTACCTAAGAATTTATCCACCGCTCAAAGGTTTATTGCTGTGATTCATTGCTTTTATAACTGACTTTGCTGGATTGGGAAAATTTTTCTTGCTGTCCCAAACCACTAGTTTAATTCTGGCATCATTCATTCAGCATAGCATTCAGGGTTCTGTAATCTTTTTTTCCACGCACACCCAACAAAATTTGTGTATTCCCATGGGAACTCTCTTTTGTTTGGATTCCTGTGTGATGCACAGCTCATTTTGTTGTTTCTTCCCTCTACCAAATATTTCCAAAAAGCCCCTGTGTAAAGACTGGCAGATGCTTAGGGATGAATCTGAAACACACTCATAATCTGACTTGGCTCCAACCTGTTTGCCAGAAGCTTGAAAGGCTTTCAGAAGCTTTATTGGTGTGTGTTGCTAGCTGTGACCTAGGCACTGCATGGACAAAGATGTACCATTGAAAGCGAGACACAAAATTCTAAATATAATGACCCAGTAGTAAGAACAGATGTGTGTGTTGGTTAGTTTTCGTTACTGCGACTCTTCTGTTAGTCCTGGTCTGCCCAACCTCTGCTTTGTACCTTGAGGAAGGGGAGGGTGGCTCTGATCTGGTGCAGCTGTAGTCAGCTCCTGTGGCCAGGGGCAGGCTGGGCAGACCGCTCCTGCTGCGCGTGGGCAGGGAGAGGCAGAGCGCACGGCCTGGAAATGCTGGAGGGTATTACTGCCCCGGGGCACTTCTTAGTGTGCAGCTGCAGCCAGAGGAATGGGTTTGTTTACCTGCGTTGCCTGCTGTTGTTATTTCTCTATCCTGGGGGCTCAGCGCTCTGCTTGGCTGCAGTTTGGGAAGTCTGCAAGAGCTGGGTGTTGTGCTCCGCCTGCAGCAGCCATGACAGTGTAAACGTGCTGTTTGCTTTTTCCCCAGGTTCCTGATAACTTCCTTCCCCCGGTTCCCATCACCTCCCCCATCATGAGCCCGCTGGCGGATCCGCAGTCTCAGATGCAGCAGGCTCCGGCAGCACCCACAGGCGCACCCAGCTTCCAGGCTCCACACCTCCCCGCGGGGCAGCCGGTGCTGCAGGGTGGCTACCCGCCGGCTCCCCAGACCCTGGGGCCGTGCATCATGCCACCTGCTGCTTCCAAGCCCAGCACAGAGGGGGCCCCTGGGGCCCCAATCGGCAATGCCATCCAGGTAACGTAGCCCCAGCATTGCACGGTTTTGGTTTGTTACGTCAGCAGAGACTTGCAGGCCGGGATCCTACTGGCCAGGTATTTCTTGTACCTCCAAAGTGTACTGCAGAGTTTTTAGTCACTAGCTTTGCGCCAGGCTGGTATTTTGCTACTGTGATCTCCACCTAGACACTACCTCTTTGCAGTTAATACTCTAGTCAGTATGGACCAACAACCTGCTTCCTTCTGACACTTGACAGCTCTCCAGAGGGAGCAATAGCAGATGCTGATAATGTCACCTCCACGCACCCACAGGAAAGAAATAGGAGTTGTGCCAAGCTGGCTAATAATGCCACTTGGTTTAATTGGAAACAACATGTGGTCACAGTGACCTGGAAAAGCCTCGCCTGCTCTCTGTTTCTCAGCATGTGCAGGCACTGCCAACAGAGAAGATTACCAAGAAGCCCATCCCGGAGGAGCACCTTATTCTGAAGACTACGTTTGAAGCTCTTATCCAGAGGTGCCTGCTGTCTGCCTCTGATCCGGTAGGTCTCCGAGGTGTTCCCAGGGTACCCCTGTGTCTGGTTGAATGCGCTGGTACGCGTGGCCCAGCTAGCCATCACAGCCTCTCCTGAGATAGCTTTTTCCTTCTAAAGGCTGCTTTGAACAGCCACAAGCAATGCGTAGAAAAGCCACGTGCACGTAGGGTGCAGCAGTCTGGGGCCAGACCACAGCCCAGCTGCCCTGGCACTTTGACTCCGGTCCTTACAGCCCTCAGCATGGGCAGAGCATGATGGTGCCGTTTATGGGCAGCGAACTAACCCATCGCGGTCCCCTCTGTTCTTCTAAGAAGGAGGGTGGGAATTGGTTACAGTTGAGGTTTTGATGTTGATAGTTTAAAAAAAAAAAAATTAAAAATTCTAAAACCTTCAGGAAGGGCTGTCCTTCCTTCTGTCAGGTGATCACTGTGAAGGCGTGCCCTTTACATTTGCTTAATGGCTTCTTGTAATTCAGAGCAGGAAGCAGTTGGTATTATGGCAGGTCTGAGCTGAGGCTCATATATGTGAGTACGTGCCTTAGGTTTTGATCTGTCGTTTGTGATTCCTGATAACAAACTCATTTTAAAAAAGAAACAATGGGTAGCAGAGAAGGGGAAGATTATGACCTTTAGCCACGACCACTGGAGTTGGATAGGAAGAACTCTTCCTGTGGCGGTCAGTGCTTTATAAATGAACCATCTGTCTCAAAGCTTCTTGCTTGTTTCTAGTGGTCAGTAAATAACACGCACCCCAAAGCCCCGATGCTGACTGTTCAGCTCCTGCCTGCCGCATGCGGAAAGGTGGACGATGGAAAGGCAGGCTGGTGGTGCGCAGGAGGCTTTGTGCACCAACTGTGCTTGGTCAGCAGCACAGACCGCTCCTGTTCCGGTGACTGGGAGCTGAGCTGTCTGAGGGCTCTGTGGCTGTGGGAGAATATCGGTTGTTCAGTGTCACTTATGTCCGCCGTACAATTTCAGCTGATTGTGTAGTTTAGACTTGACATTTGCATGTATTGTACTCCTTTACCCCGTGGGTCTCAGCCCAGCAGTTTCAGGGTGGACTTGCTCGTGCACTCCTTTACAGAAGCTTTTTGAGGCCATGGACCTTTCGTTGGACAGATCTCATAAGGTTCAGTAGCATTCAGTTGCTCAAAATCCTTTCTTTAAAGGTTAGGCTGTAGACTGCAGGGGTAGGAGTTGTAGACTGCGTGGACCTTTGACATTTCTACCTCTCAGCGCCCCCTCTCCCAGATGCAAAAAAAAGTCAAAGCACAGCAAGCATTTCTGGCACATAGCACTGAGACACCTACCTGGACTGTGTGCATCAGTTATGGTCAGAACAAACGCAGGCACTACGCAGTTATTACATTCCAAAGGGGAAAATGGGAACAGGAAGCAAAGACTGAGGAGAACAACCAGTTTGCGCTTCTATCCAATTTCTTTTGGCTGGAGAAATGCCTTGCTGTTTCTTAAACGCAATTTAGTCCTCTTTGCCCTATGTAAAATCAAAATAGCCTATATGCCTTTTCACATGTTTTGAAACAAATGTTCTGAAGTCAGGTATCTGAGAGAGTTAGCAAGTCCAAAAGAATTAGCCAGTTTCTTATCTGCTCCTCCCGGGTACTTTTTCCTTACTTGTCTCAGTTCCTTGACAACATAACCACTGCTGCGGGGTTTTCCACACGTGGCCTGAGATCTATGTGCTATGTTCTCATTTTATACCCTTTGCTATCCGAACAGCTTTCCCTAATTTCTAGCACAGCAGGCAGCCACCCATCTGTCTTTACCCCGAGCTGGAGCATTCCCATAGGCTTTGTTATTTTCTCTCTGGGCAATTATTTAATCCAAGGAGACTTTTCCATTTGGCGGGGGGAAATGGCACTATTCTGAGTGAAGACGGACTGATGTGCAGAATGACTTAGGAGGAATGTGCACTGATGCCATTTCTACTGCTGTTGACCACCACCTTTTTTGTGCTTCTCTAATTGTAACCTTGATACTTTTTTTACTGGTTTAATATTCTGGATTAAAATCTTCAATTTCTGTAGCTGTTTGCTTAAAAAAATAAAATGGACAAAAATGCATTTCTCCAGCAGCTGCTGTAGCGCTCCAGGTGGAATATACTGGGGTCATTTTAGAGCCTTCAGTGGCAAAATAATTCCAGACACATCAATGGGTGGTTTACTCTATATAAAAACATAGAAGCACAAAGGACTTGTAAGGACAGTTTGGGTTAGCTTTTCTGTTGACAGTAAAAACTTACAGACGAACTCCTGGTTCTACTAATCACATAATGAAAAATATAATTAGGATGACCGAGTTGTACGTGCTTAGCGTTCAGTGACTGCATGTGCCCTTAAGCTCTCGTTGACGTTGCTGATTCCAGTAATAGCTTTCTCCAGCTATCATTATGCTTTGCCAGTGAAGTGTAGGAAAAAAAATTGCTGCAACTTGGGATTCCGTCACTTTCCGTATCAGCCATACCAGTTGGTGTTGCCAGCGGCTTTTGGGTTGCCCCTCTACAGTTTACTGTCCTCTGTGGCTAACTAGAGCGGTTACATGTGGAGAACTGCAGTCATATCACATAGTCTTTCCTAGCAAAATCAGGGGGGAAAAGTACAGAGCAAAGAGTTCAAATGATGTATTAGGAAAATGTTGTTGAGAAAGGAATTTCATGTTCTGTGTGGACTCAGCAGTGATGTCGGATCAGTATGGTGTTCTTAAAATCACTGTTTTAATGTATTTATTTCCCTTGCAGCAAACGAAGAGGAAACTAGATGATGCAAATAAACGCCTGGAGCTCCTATATGACAAACTTAGGGAACAGACAGTAAGTTCTGGTTTACTTTTTCTTCCCCTCCCCACCCCCTACCATCAAATATTGCAGGTATGGCCAAGAGCTTCATTGGTGGCGTGGACCCTTCTGCAGTATGTAGCAGGGCCTTGTCCTTTCTTTAAAAGCACGGTTCAAATCCCTTTACTGTATGTTTCTATGTATTTCCCAGAAATAGCTAGGCGGAGTGCTTGGCCCTACATGCCTCTGTAGACTTTCAGTGTTTTGGGGAGGTGTGCGGGGACTGCACTGAGCCAGAGAGCAGAGCTGCTCGCAGTAGGCACTGGGGGAATGCATCAAGAGGGTCCCTGTCCCCAGCTGCTGGCAGAACGAGCCAACACAGCAAGTTCCCCCACTCCCAGCAGGAAGCGAGAGACATGCAGCTTGGGGTCAAAAAAAGCCCGGAAGATTTAAATGTTGGAGGCTCGCTAATTTCACTGGAAGGCAGACGTGCAAGTACTTCTGAGATCTGGTAATTTTTCCAAAGCCTTCCAAGAGGTCTGTGACAGAATAAAGGACTGGGCTTAGATCTCTTCATACCTTGGGATTAGAGCGGTCTAATTCTGTCATTGTCAGGCCATCTTTGCTGAGCAATTAACTTCACCCCAAAGGCATAAAAGCTCAGTAGGTTTCTCATGTGCCACAGTCTGTCAAGCAGGTCTTCCACCTCAGGGAATTGCATCCAGGGGCTGGCGGCGAAGGCTGCAGTACTGCAGAGAAGGAATGGTCTGGTTGAAGGCTGCTGTTGGACTTCCCGGTGACTGCTCCCAGCGTGGTGCAGCCCTGAAGGTGGCTCTCTTTAAAGGAAGGAACTAATTGCTGCACCTTCCTGAGGGCCAAATGTTACACTCAAGATTTCTGTTTTTCTAGCATTACTGTATGTGATGTTTTTAGTTTCTGCTGACCTGCCTTGCTTGGCTTCCTTTCAGCTCTCTCCAACCATCATTAGCGGTTTGCACAACATTGTGAAGAGTATCGAAACCCGCAACTACCAGGAAGGACTGAACATCCACACACACATAGTCAGCACCAGCAACTTCAGTGAGACCTCTGCTTTCATGCCTGTTCTGAAAGTTGTCCTCACCCAGGCCAATAAGCTGGGTGTCTGAAGGAACCTTGCATTTGCAAAGCCTTGACGGTTGCTTTTCCAAAGAAGCGCATTTCTACAGCAAACGTACAGGAAATGGACCAAATGCTAGTCCTTACGGCATGTCGCAGTAGAGCGCTGACAAATGGCATTACATTTTCCCTGCAAAATACTTCTTTCTAGGAGGGCCATAGAGCCCTGGTGCTTTTCTTTTTATTTTAATCCTTTTCCCATCCTTAATGATTCTTGTCTACAAATAGTATATTTAATGGATGATGCCCCATATTGTCAATTTTTAGATGCATGTTATACTGCTAAACAGTGGCTTTTAATAACAGATATGTGTTAAAACAACAGGATAGGTTGTGTATCAGACCCTAAACCTGTTTATTCCCTTCCACCCCATGTTTCTTATCCACCAGATTAAAAAGTCTGATCGTATTATAAGTGCATTTGGTCTTTCATTTTATGAAGCTGCTTGCTGTTCTGTTATTACACTTTACATGCTAAATACCTTAATTTTGCACTGGGGCAAATGAGCAAAATAAAGGCTAATGTGATATTTTCAATAAATGTTAATTTATTAAAACATGTCTTTATGAAGTGCAACTTTGAGATTTTTGAACCCAGAGTACAGTGGGGCAGCTTTCTGTTGCGTCCTGGGTGTGAGGATATTTTTTTTTTCTCCACGCTCATCACTAAAAGCTCTGTTTAACATTTATCCTGAGAGAATTACACTTCAGGGAAAGGTTTACCGAGGGTTTGGAACACATCTGTGTATTTTTAAAAGCTAAGAGCAGAAATAATGCAGAGTGGTCTACGCTACCCGTACGGAGACACAGATATTTAGTGTGTAAACAAGGTGCAAATTGTTTCTCGCAGTCCCCTGAACCTGGAGGCTGCTGCCTCTGCCGCAGGGCTGACCGCAGCCAGGCCATGCTGTGCTCTGAAATGGCAAGCACGCTTCTGCTGGCCAGTAGCAAGCTGCGTCCGGCAAGTTTCACAGTGCGCTCTCCTTTCCTGTGGCACAGTGGGAGTTGGCTTTAAGTTTTAAAAGTTTGAAACGGTGTGCCACGAACAGCAGTTGCAAAAAACAAANTATGCATTAAAAAATTGCATAATAAATCAGATTTAAACTGATTATGAGTTCTGGATTTGTCAGGCAAAATAGTTTCATTTCTCTGACAAAACTGAGCTCAATTTTATTTCCTTTACAGCCTTTTCTGACTTTGTAAGCTTTTGTAATCACTGAACATCAAGCATCAATTTGGAATTGCTTTGTTTCAGGAGTTTAAAAAACAGTTGGAATAATTTGCAATTAAGGTTACGGGTTTCTAAGTAGCATTATAAGTAGACTGTTCTGCTCCTGACATTCGGAAGGTTTGCAGGTAACCTTTATTCATCCACGCCCTTAGTAAAAACTGCTTGCCCAGCAGTCTCTGGAGTTGACTGAATCGCGTAAATGTGGAGTGCGTTAATGCTGCCAGAAACTGGTAATAAGGAAATGGCAGTTTACCTCGGTGGGAAAAACATTCAGGTCACCAGCCCCACTCCTGATTGCTGGGACCACGTTATCTAGTAAATATTTCACAGCATCTCCCGATGCAGGTGAGAATGGTAACAGCGTGGTCTGCTCCACCTTGCCTCCCTGGGGCTGCTTTCTACAGGCTTGGAATGAAACGCCCGGGCCGCAGTAGCAGGGAAGAGAGGAGGGGAGGCACAGGCACAGAAGCAGAAGTGTTGCCATCTGGAGCAAAAGAAGAATTTGGACCCGGGGTCTCTGCACGTGTGGAAAGAGCTGCTGCACTGAACTTCGGTATTGATGCCTCTCTCAAAGCAAACTGGGCATGGTCTGGCCAGAGAAACGCAGACCCTTGTGTCTTGATTCAAGGTGGGAAAGAACAAATTTTAAAGAATACATTCAAAGGTAAAACAGGAATAATAAAAAACCTCAGTAGGGTGAAAAGCAGGTTTTCTGTGCGGGCCTGATATTTCTGTGATCCACGGCTCAGCAAGGAAAGGAAAGCAAAAGAGAATCTCAGTTCCTCAGGACCAAACTGGTGGATGGGAGGTGCTGTGAGAAGACTAGAAGGGGAATTCAGGAGCCGGTCGCTGCATGTGTTCTCACTGAGTGTTTTCAGACAAGACGCAGGAGTGGTGGCAAGCGGCACTTGTGAAGGACGTGCAGGTGGTCCACAGTTTGTGAAGCTGGCTCTTTCTGGCAGTAACGACTGGGGAGACTGACGGTGGCAAAAGTGGGATGCGCTCAGTAGGTGTAGTGTGCAGGGTTGTGGGCAAAAGCATTGCTGTAAATTAGAAGCTTGTAAACTGGGAACAAGAGGAGCAGCGGGGACCTGAGGATTAGCTGAGAATAGCTCCTCGGTGTGATATGGCTTTGATCGTATGGCTTTGATTTACGGCTGATAAAAGCCAAGGAACATTTAATGGCATTGCATAAGCCTTCGTGAGACTTCCATCCGCGTAAAAGAGGATGCCAAGTGAGAAGGGACTCAGAGGGGCATGCAGATGTCAGGAACTGAAGAGCATGTTGAACAGGGAAAGACTAAACTTTGCTTCACCTAGTGAAGAGTGCAAGGAAATCAGGTTGACTGGAACTGAAGAGCAGTGCTAGCATGAGAACAAACGCGATATGACCTGGCCGCGAGTAAGCTTGGTCTGGAAATTGAAGTGGTCAAAAATGAGACCACCAGATCAGAGAGAAACACAGGATTTTTTTGAGGTGATAGTATTGTTGGGTACTGCGATCTTGCACCACCGGCCTGGACACTGTGCGTCAGCAACAGAGTAATCTTGCTCTCCTTGCTGAAAAGAAAGCTGTCTTCCACCTCGGACATCCTCAGGAGCTCAGGACCAGAAAACTGCCCAAGTACATAATAGGAGTGGATGCGAAAATCTGCCACTTCTCTCCTGAGAGCAGCTGAGATGAATAATAATAGTTAATCAGTTATGCTGCCGTCTGTTCATATCTTCAAGGAATGCCAAGCAATTAGCCACCCATCTGATGTTAGAAATGTAAATGGCCATCTACACTTACAGAAGGCCATGAAGCCCTGCCAATTTATGCTGGTAAAAGAATTTAGCCCCAAATAGCTTAATTTTGATCGTGCTGAGTGAGAAGAGATTTATACCATGGCATTAACACCAACCAAGCTACTCCTTTTTGTGCTCCCGCCTCCCCCCCCCAAGGCTGCAGAACTAAAAGAAAAAGGGACGGAAGACAATTCAAAGCTGTAATCTGCAGCGGCGTGGTGGTTGTCCAACAGCAGTTGACACGAGGAGGTATCTTGCTACTTCAGCTGTCGCCATCCAGGCAAAAGCACCAGTAGGAGAGTTTGTGGGAACAGGCAGAGCCAATGCAGTTCTCTCCTGCTGCCCAGGCAAGTACATGGGGATGTAAGAGGGGCAGCACTGCGGAGCAGGCTGACTACGGGCAGAACGGCCAAGTTAAATACTTGCATGAAAACCTTTTTCTGCCTGTAAAGGTCTCTAATGGATTCACCCTGTTTTTGCTGGCAGGAGTCCAAGGTCAACATTTAACATGAATGTTGGAGATTGTCTTTTAATCACTGCAGCCTTTCTAGCCTGTGCAATGTTTACATCAGATTTGTTCTCTGTTGTGCCTTTCGGATAACATGGTGCCCTAACATACAGATTGGGAATGTGGGTTTACTGTTTAGTAACCGTGTTTTCGCTGCCCAGAAGGGAGCGTATGCTAGACTGACTGGGCTATTGAAAGAGAAGGGAGGAGGGTATTGCTGCCACAGCTGTTTCCCCAAAAAACTATGGAGGGGAGGGGGCATGTTTTGGGAAGCATGGCAGAGACAGCATGCAGAGCAGTGGCACCACTCCCCAGAGTCCTGCAGGCTCCCCTCGGCTTTGTTCTCACCCTCACCACCATGCTGGTCCTTTCCTTTGGTAGCACAAACTCCACAGTGTCATTAGCCCAGCTGGAGATCTCTTATGTCTGAGAGGGGAGAAAAAGAGTCCCTGGGTCAGATATTTCCCTCCGCTGCCCCCCCCGGCCCCAACCGTATCTGCGATCCCACATGTGTCCGCACCTATAAGGGTTCACTGTTCTGAGCTGCATTAAGCATGCCCTGCAAAGACAGGGCAGCGTGTATTGAGTCAGGCGTGGCTCAAAGCCAAAGGGAAAAACAGGCTTACACGGCCGAACGTCTGCCACTGCCTGGTTCTGCCTCCCCTGCAGAGGGTGCTGGGCGTCCCGCTGGGCTGCCTGGTGCCAAGCTGAGTCCCTCAGCTTTGAACAAAAGCCAAGGCCACCGTCAGAGTATACTGAGGAGTGTAATAAATAATGTACTAATACCAGGAACGGTTTCAACGTGTCCAGTCTTAAATGGGGAAGCTCAGGGTAACGTCCCAGCCTTGACTCACTACATGCTGAGTTAGTCATTCCCATGTTTCTTCTGCTGGTCCTGCAGATCAGATACATCATCAAAGGGCTAGGCAGGATGTATGCATACATTTAATGCAACTCACACTCAAAAGCGGCTAAACCGATGAAAATTCCTATGAGCTTTACAGCTGCAAGATAGCCAGAAGAGAGTCTAATTAAGAGAGGATTTAAGGAGCACCCTAAAAAGGCAACCACAGCTGACCTCACCACTAAGTCCTGGATAACACAAGGGCTATCCAGGTTCTTGTAACAGGTTCTTGGGAACTTGGATCACCTTCTTTGCCACGTACACAACAAGCACTTCAGTACATAAAACATTGAGCACATCTTTCTTGTCCCTCTGATGTTTTAGTCTTTGTTTCCTTCTCTACCACTTAAAGCCTTTATCTGAACAATGCTATGGGGTCATTACTTCATTTTTCATGGCAAGAGAAAAGAAAAAAAAGGGCCACTCTTGTCAACATTTTAAATAGCTCTGCACTGAAATGTGATGGTAGCAGGCAGCAGTAGCATTAAAATGGTACTCGCTGTGTTTTCATGAACCGTTCACTACCTTTCATTATCACAGAATCACAGAATCTTCACGGTTGGAAAGGTCCTTTAAGATCATCGAGTCCAACCCAACAACCTACAGTCTCTGCCACTAGAGCATGCCCTGAAGTGCCACATCCAGACGTTTCTTCAACACCTCTAGGGATGGGGACTCAACCCCCTCCCTGGGCAGGCTGTCCCAGTGCCCGACCACTCTTTCAGTAAAGTCATTCCTCCTCATATCTAACCTAAACCTCCCCTGCCGCAGCTTCAGACCATTTCCTCTGCTCCTGTCATTATTCACCTGGGAGAAGAGGCCAATCCCCACCTCTCTCCAGCATCCTTTCAGGGAGTTGTAGGGGGCCACTGCCCTCTTTCTTCTAGGTGGAGAATTCTAGAAGAATGTTCAAAATGTATCAAAAACAGTCTTGGGTTTAATTATATACTCTCTGCTGATTCACTTGCCTCGGGAGGTGTAGTTAGTAACTAATTAGCACAGCAGACTAATGTGCTTTGCACCAATATCACTCATAAAGCCGCTCTCCCCTGGGTCCAGGCCCATGTCCCCAGGAAATCACCCATCAGGAGTCGAGGCCAGCGCTGCATCAGGAGCCGTTTAGGGTGGAGGTGAGCTGGCGTCTGCCTGCCTCCCCCTGCCACGCCGCGCTCAGACGCTGGCAGCAGCCTCCCTCTGAACTGCTTCGTGCAGCTTTCTGAAGGCCGAAGCGGGTAATGCTTTCAGGCCAAATAACTACAGAAGGACAAGAAAATCCTGGAGCTATACAACATTAGAGCTCAGCTATGTTTCTTAAACCTTTGTGATATTAAAAAATTGTAAAACTCTTTGTCTAAGACATCACAAAGCCTTTTGAGCACTTTGCAGCCTCAGCTTGAGAATACTGTCCCAGCCTGACTCACCTCAGGAAGGCAAGGAGCCTCTAGGTCTCATATTATTTGGCAGTAAGGCTTTTTGGTGAGATAGGCATCACCCTGACAGCTGCTGCCGCCTGCCCATGCGCTGCCACGCAGAGCACAGCACAACAGGCGGGAGCCGGCCATAGGTTTAAGTGGATCCCCCTGTGCTACCCTCTGCAAATCCAGAAATAAAAGCACGCTTTCTCTGTGAGGCCGTACCTAGCTCCAGCAGCAGCGCTGGATCCCTGCAAGTCCACGATGTTTTCAACTGCAATAGGAATCACCGCAAGATTTATGTCTTTGCCCTTTGTTCTTGAGTCGGTTATCCGACACACAGTTGTGTTGGCAGAGTGTCGCGTTCACTTGCAGGGTGTGCTGAAGCAGTACTCGAAGCCTGTGCCTATCTGTTAAGCAACCTGGTGCAGCATTTCAGCCAGGTTCAGAAAGGTACACTCTTGTCCCAGGGGAAAACACACGCTTGCATGCTGCCTGTGGGCAGATTTGAGCTCGTCGTCCGGTCCTCTCGCCCATCAGGGAGATCTGAGCAAGAGCTGTGCTGAAACGGACAACAGAGTGAGACTCATTTGAGGTTAGTTAGCTCATAAGATAGCACTGAGGGCTACGTACACGTCTCCTGGACCACAGCTAAATGTCAGGTGCCTCTTTCGCCTGCACAGAAAAGGCATTATTGCAGCAGAGGCGGCCAAACCCAGCGAGCAGACAGACATGCACGACAGCAGAGAAGTCCAGCTGGGATTGCCAGCAAAGGCAAGACCTGCAGAGGAGAGGGAGGCTGTGACCTTTCTGTCCAAACACTGCCTTGAGTCCTCATTTCCAGCGTGTCTGCAGTCACTATGCCTTCGCCATTAAGTGCGCAAGACAAAACCAAGCAGTTGCCAGATTTCTAAACTACACTCAAGCTTTTTTTTTTTTTTTTTCTTTTTTTGAGACTTGCATATCCTTCGCTTTTAAAAATATGAACCCTGGAGTGTTTACTGAGAAAAATCTCCTTTCACGTTTGTTGCTGGTTTGGTTGCAGCTCCTCAGGTTTATCTTCTAGGCGATTCTGGCTCACTGAATGTTTTCCAATATTATTTTTTACCAAGGGAAATAGGAGTCAGATTTGCAAAGTCTTTTCTTTGCATCTCTGGGTACTACCGAGATCTTAGCCCGGCAGTCCAGATCTCTGTCTGTGGCATGTAGTCCTGACATCATGATCTACACAGCCAGTTAGCTTTTTAAAAGAGAGGAGATGTTTTCGCAGCATCACGTCCCAAAATGTGCTGCTGCCCACAGCCACTGTAGCGGTCCTGGGACAAATGCTGCCACTGAAGCGCTGCTGCCTGAGTGGCGATTCCAGGGGAAGAGTAATGGGCTCCACGTGTGAGGAATGACGCTGTGCAATGACACTCTCAAAGGGGTGCCTTTGGTCTGGTTTGGCCTTCATCTTCATCTTCCCCCTCCATGAGGACCAGCAACCCCATGAGTAGTAGGGACCCCTCTGGTCCCAGGTGGGCTGGGTACAGGACGACATCCCGTTTCCAGTTTTGCTGCTGCACTTGACAAGCTTTCTCTGCAAGCGACCAGCTTCGCTAGGACAGGGGCCTGAGGCCTTTTCCTTCACAGAAGATACCCAACAGTGTCACCCTAAGCATCAGCAGTCCCCGCATCCAGAGAACCTCCAGCCACAACAGAGCATTTGTCATGTCATCTTTGTTCACCTGCTTTCTATGCTGTGTTGGTTTCTGTGTAAACAAACTGCTGTGAGTGGAGATAAAAGTAGGATATGAAACTTACAGTATTGCGTGCAAAGGCAGCATCGCACTATGGCACACTGGTGGCAGAAGGAGCCTTCACAGATGCATTCATCTGTGTCGCAGATTAGTCAGAAATCTCATGAAGCAGTTTCCCTGGGTGTTTGCCTCTGGCCAGGGTGGCAGGAATGTTTGTGGAAGGCAGCTGTTAGGTTTCAGCACCACTGGCGTCTGTGCGGACGGACAAGGCTAACATCTGTCCTGTGCCATGCTTTAATAGCCTGCAGAAGCCGGGTCAGGCCGAGTGCTTTCATCCTGCCTTTCCAAAGGGTCATGCTCCCCAGTCTCCATATTTCCTTGCTGCCTGGTAGCACTCCTGTTTCACTCACCCTGAGACCTTACTTTCCTCCATCAAACACTCAGGGCAGCGTACCCGTGTGAGCCGCGGTGAGCAGGGGTGAGCCTGAGCTGTGCGGTTTGCTCCTGTAAGCCCGAGGGTCACCCGCAGCGCAGTGTGCCCAGCAGCAGCTGGGGAGCAGCCGGGGTGTCAGGGATGGGGGCTTCTTTCCCCTCTCAGACACTGAGAGATGGAAAAGTCATTCAAGGATGGAGTCCACCCTCCTGCCTGTCCCCAACACCACGTGGCAGAGTCCTAAAAGGAAAGTGAGTATCACGTATTAAATTGGTAGCAGGTATACTTGACCTCAGCCTAACAATTGGCCTTGGGCACCAGGAGGGAGTCGGGGCAGGAAAGCGCAGAGGAAGTTAAATCACCCCCTTCTGCGGCCCTGGTGCAGCAATGCAAAGACATCGCCGGCCGTAAATCACGGAGGAGCTGGCCCCAGCCAGGGCAGAGGGCTGCCAACACGCCGGTGCCACTGCCTCCTTCCCTCCTGTCCTCCCAGGAACATTCAAATCTAAACCAAATGCATCACAGACAAACACTTTATCACCTAATGACTTAAACCCTCCACAGGCTGCTTGTGCAAGACGTTCCCTGCTCCGCAGCAGGTGAAGCGCCACGCTAGTAACAGTGAGCTACTTTCTGCCGGCGCTCCTCCGTCTATCTGGGTCATCCTCCTGACACGGGTGAACTCGCCATTAACAAACCCCACTCCGGCATCCCAAGCGACGCCGGGTCCTTCCTCTCCCTGCAAGCGGGAGGCCGCGGCGGCAACGGGGGGAGCGGCGTCCCCAGGAAACCACATCTAAACCTCATCTGAACACGGCAACGTGCCAGCCGTGGGGGGATGGAGTAAACCAAAAGTGCGGCAGGGCTCTTCATTTGGGTATGCACTGCTGAGGAAAAGCTTGCTGTGTTTTTTTTTTTTTTTTTTTTCCCTTCCCTTCATTTTCACTGCCCACCTTGTTACTCCCAGTCAGCTAAACTTTATTAACTTGCTGTCGAGTATCTGCTCCTCCCTACCGCCTGTGGCTCTTTTACTCCAGCTTCGGGGGCTTCCAGAATCTAACGCCTTTGAAACAGGTCGCCCCCGGGGAGCGTTTCCCCCCTCACGGCCCCGGGGAGCGTTTCCCCACTCACGCCCCCGGGGAGCGCTGCCCCCCTCACGGCCCCGGGGAGCGCTGCCCTCCTCACGGCCCCGGGGAGCGCTGCCCTCCTCACGCCCCCGGGGAGCGCTGCCCTCCTCACGGCCCCGGGGAGCGTTTCCCTCCTCACGGCCCCGGGGAGCGTT
>VXBH01004778.1:56395-104191 GCA_013400035.1 Rynchops niger
AGGCAGGCCATCGTCTGGCGCAACGTGGTGCTGATGGGGCTGCTGCACCTGGGCGCCGTCTACGCGCTGAGCCTGGTGCCGCGGGCGCAGCTCCTCACTCTCCTCTGGGGTGAGTGCGGGACCGGCGCGGGGCTGCGCCGAGGCGCGCCACAGGTGGGGCGGGGGACGAGGGGACGGCTTCCTGACGGACCGGGCCCCGGCGCGGCCCCCGCCCGCCGCGGGGCGGAGGGTTTCCCCGGCGGTGGGTGGAAGGCGAAAGCCGCGGCTTGTTTTCTGCGTATTTGTTTATTCGTGCAGCGGCGTCGTTGCGTTTGGCGTGGCGAGTCGCGCGTGGGCCGGGCGCCCCGCAGCCTCCGCCGCCGCTTTTGTTCCCGTGCCCCCCCCCGCCCGCTCCCGGGATGCCATTGCCGGCGCCGCGCCGGGCCCTCGGTTGCTGTAGAAACAGGAGGCACTCCCCCTCCGGTTACATTTACCGTGTTTTTTTTCAGTGGAAAAGACAAAAAGAGTCAAGCAGCTGATAGATCGGTTTGAAAGTCTGATAGGGAATGTGTTTGTCTTCCCTTTGCTCCTTCCTCTTGTTACTTTATGAACACCCCTATCTTGCTGCTCCGGTTGGCAGTAGAAAATCACCCTGTCCTTTGTGTCTTGAGGAAGGTCATACATCTTCTCTTTAGGGAAGATCTAGAAGTCGAGAAAGAGCTGTAAGACGCTGGCAGAGAGAAAATAAGCCCAGCTGTGCTTTCCGAGGTGAGGTGGCTTGCTGCCTCTGTCTTCTTGCTGGCTGTGAAAAGCTGAGGATTCGGTTTGGGAAAGAAAATATGAAATACAGCATCTTTACTTCCATCCTGCAGTGAGATCCTGTTTTCTCCACAAAAGAACGATGCTGGGAGAAGGGCTACATAGAAGCACTGCAGTATCGTGCAAGGCTTCTCAGGGTCTGTGAGACTAAGAGATGGTGGATATCAGCATCATCCTTCACCGAGCAGAATTGTGCATCGAGTCATGTAAATGTGGGTGGCCACGAGGATAAAAACTTGAATGCTGCTTACAGCTGATGCAATTTCCTGGGTAAAAGACCTGCTTTGGGGAGCTTTTGAGTGAATGGAGAATGTAATGGCCTCGGACTCTTTTATATAAATAGAAGAAAGAAGGGTCTCTGCTGCAAGGAACTCAGACAGGGGATTTGGGTTCTTAGGCTGCCATCAGTAGTGTTGAGGTGACGCTCAAAAAGACCCAGCCAAATGCTTTAGAAATCAGGTTTATTTCTTCTCTTTGAGGAATTCCTAAATCTGTTGTTCAGCTTTTGATATTCAGTCTGTCTTGAACCCCTAGAAATAGCCATCATTCCTGTTTGCAGTTGGGAAATGAACCCTTCAGTGAGTTACCATCCTCTGACAAGTTCTTAATTGGGAAACTGTTTCTGGGTCCCCAGTGGGGACCTGGCATTTCACTGGCTGCCTGTTTTGCACAAACCGTTACCTGGCTCGCTCACGACCAGAAAATGTTTAGGGGGTGGTTGTGTTTTGCCTAGTTTCCTTCTGTGAGCGCCGCTCCTCTCCCCTCCCTGTTCCTGGTCATGTTCAGGTTGATATAATACTTTACCTTGGCCATAGCTTGATGGTTGGGGAGACCAGGAGACCCTGGGGGAGCTGCGTGGCCAGAACATGTAGCCTGTGGTCTGCTTTCAACCCTTTTAGGTCCTGTAGAGTGTGGATAGGTGGGTTTTCTTTTTGTCTGTTTTGCCTTTCCAGGGAGACAACTTGAAATCATCTCTAATTTCACTGTGTCTTAATTACAAAACTCCCTAAGGGTGGAGCTGAAGGATTGAATTACCAATTTCAGCCCTCCATCCTCCAAGGTACTTTTTCCTAGTTGAAATTAAACAGATGCTAAATAATAAGCAAGTCTCAACGACTTTGCAATGTAATGCCTTTCTGAAAGTGAGAGCCTCCGGTTTCTCGACATCGTTATTTTTAACAGCCGCCCTAAAGCAGACCACAAAGTTTTCACGGGAGTTTGCTGGGTGTCTTTTACAGGGGCTCTGCAGCAGGGAGTGAGTGCCTTGGCTCCAGCTGTCCTGGCCAGCTGGACACTGCGTGCCGCTCTTGCAGCTGGCTGCAGGGCCTGCCTTCTCCTGCAGAATAAGTCAGACAAAAGTGGCTTGCTGTCGTGCTGGAGACGTGTGTCCAGGGTCCTTCTGAGAGACTCTCTCAGGGTAGACAAAAGCATGGTTGCTGTTGCTTTAAGCTAACAAGCCCACCTTCCCTCACTCTGGAAGGAGCAAACCCAGTACAGTCGTGCTGAAAGGAAAAAGTGTTGATGGGAAGTGTCGCTTGCCCTCCGCAGTTCTCCACATCTCCTTCTGCGTGCAGACCAGCTGTGAGACTGCCTTTTTGTGGGTGGTGGCTGCTAGCCAGCCTTTGGAGCAGGGCTGGCATGGTAGAGAAGTTGGGTGGCGGGTAAGGTTGTAGTGTCAGGTAACGGAGGGATGTGTGTACGCTGAAGGGTGCGGATGGAGGAGCTGCAGCCCTCGTTGCATCCATCCATGGTTTTCTTTCCCTTCCCAAGCTGGCCTGATACTTGGGGAGCTTCCCAGTGATCTTATGCAAGCTCTTGCATTGCTCTGTCCTGTGCTCCCCACTGCTGCTCCCCCGTGGGTGAGCTGCAGGAGCAAGTGTGCGCAGAGTGGCTCGCCAGTGCTGGCTGTGACCCCCGTGGTGCCTGGCAGGAAGCGGGCAGCTTCCCATGACTCACCGCTGCCTGCTTGGCTTTTTGCTTTCTCCTCCCCAGACGTCCACCTCTCAGTGGGCTCTCAGCCTGGGTACTTTCCTTTGTCTGTGCTGGGTTTGCTTTCCTCCTTCCCGCCCCGAAGGCAGTTGGTAGTCCCGGATTCACCACTGCTTGCTAAGTGGAGCTGAAATGCCACTGTGCCACCTAGAAAACAGCTGTTCAAGCCAAACTGCCTGCTCAGCAGGGCTCATTTCCATTGGTAATTTATTGACATTCACCCAGCTGTACATAACAGACAATGGAAAAATGCTGCCAAGTGAAGGCTCAGCTGGTTGTTTACTCAGGATTGTCTGTGCTCCCCTGTTCCCATCACCTCCCGCACTAACAATTTGAGGCCAGTGTTACACCTTCCGGCACCCCACGTGGAGCTGGAGTTGCACAAGGGATCCCAAACAGCATTCTGGGTGCTGCAGCCACCTCACCAGGGGGCACTGGGAATTGGGTTATCTTTCGAGGGACGTACAGCTAAACTGGTTAAAACATAGGCTTTTGGGGCCATCCCAGTGCCTCCACGGAATTTGGTTTCAGTCCAAGGTGAACAAAACCAATAAAATTACTCTTGTCGAAATTTTCCATGAGCTGGCGACTGCCTTGACCTGAGAGGCAGGAGATGATTTGTGCGAGGCATCGAGCAGCCCTGGGCTGTGCCCACGGAACAGTTGTGTTAGCTGTCCCAGCAGATGCTGCCGGTGCTGTGCCTTTGATATATACCCCGCTCTGCCATCCCCACTGCGCTCACTGGGAGCCCTCTCACCTTGCTCTTTTCCAGCTTGACTTGTGGTTTGGTGCAGGGGTGTGTGGAGAAGACCCTGTTGCCTTCCCCTTTCCTTCCTGATCCGGAGCCGGGCAGCTTGCGATACGTGCTCCCTCCTTCTTTTCCGTGCTTTGCTGTCGGTGTCTGTGCTGTTTCATAGCTGACAGCTGCTGCTTTTGGGGTATCCCTGCACTCTGGGTGCCCAGCCTTGGATTAGGGGCGGGAACTGTTGAGGAAACATTCCTCGAGTGTTGTCTGCCCCCAGTCCCACCAATGTGCTTGCTGGGCACAGCCGGCAGGTTTGCCAGGGTTTACTGTCCATCCTGTTAAGCTCAAAACACGGTGCAGCCCAGGCCCTAGGGAGCTGGCATGTGGACCTTCCTCTTTAGGTCTCTCTTTGTCCACTGGCTTTTGCAGGGCTTTGGGCTTCTGGTGCTTAGCACCCCCAGTAGAGAGGTTTGGAGGGGAGGGATCGCCATTCCCTGCAGACTTGCATTGGGACCCAAAGCAGGGTGGGAGCACCTTGTCAGTGGCGCCAGAAACCCCCCATGGTGTGATGGATCTGCCAGCTAGACCAGGCGTGCAGGTTCCCCAGGAGTGAACTCATGCAAAGGGATCATTGTGGCCAGCTGGGGCTGTGGATGTGGCCGTGGTTTGCCGATGGCCTCTTTTGGGGTGGCAATGCTACCCCTCCTTCCACAGGCCACTTGGTAGGAAACTCTGCATGGCTCATCCCCTGAGTTTGTAATGTGCCATTAAACGATGCTTCTTAACCTGGAACCTCTTTGCTCCAGCCAGCTCCATCCTGTTGCAGTCCCAGCGAGGTTATCCCTTTGGGTTGGGAAAGCAAAGCAAAATAACTCTGATATCCCTGTACAGGGACAACTATCAGCATGTTTTATTACAGGGACCCATGTTTCTGCTACTAACAAGTTTTTTTGATGGGCTCATGATAGCTTCTTTTTCTTAAAGGCTCCATTCTGGGGTATCACGTGATGTGTAAGGGTCTCAAGTTTTGCTTGGAAAAAGGTGCTTTTTAGCCTTCACAGGGGGCTTGTGAGGAAGCACTTAAAGTAGCCAATTGCATTAGAGGAAATAGAAAAACCCCACAAAAGATTAAACTGTTTACCTGCTTTGAAACCTTTTATTTCAGGCTACTGAGTAAAGTTGTACTGACAACTTTAAAAACTAGCACAGGCATTGCCACCCAGAAGCCCTGAATCATCTGGCTGTGTTTCGCAGAGCTGCCTGATAGCCGGGTGGATGTCGGTTCCCACGCTGATAAGCCCTGCCAGAGCCTGGGATCGGGGAGGAGGGTGGCCTTGCTCTAATGGTGCTCATGTGGGAGGGGAGCCTTGTTGCTGCTGTTTTAGCCATGTTTAGGAGATGTTTTAGTGCTCTTGAGAATGCCAGATTGATCATGTTCAGCCGCGATGAGCTCCGTGCCGTGCTTACCCACAGGTTTCCCCTGCGCTCCAGCGCTGGCCGTCTGAGAGCGCAGACAGAGCGGTGGTGCTGCCCAGCTGCGTCCCCGCCAAAATGCAAGATGTTCCCAGGCACGGGTCTGGATCCAGACCCTGCTGCCTGGATCCCTTCTAGAAGAGAGATTAAAGCAATTGTGGCCTTAGCGCTTTGGGTTACTGAGATCATCACCTCTTTCTCCGCCTTTCTGGTACTGTGTCTATGTAACCAGGCATATGTTGCTGTCCTGCACTGCAGATGCAAGTTTTATTGCTCTTGTACGTTTCAGAAGTCTTGCATATTCTTGAGTGCCATCTACTGGCTTTTTGGTTATTAACTGGTTTTAGTCATTAACCGTTTCTACACACAATATTAGGAACTCTGCGCAGATGTCTGAAAATAAAAAATCCTAGCTCCAAGGAAGTTCCACTCTGAACCTCTGCAAATGAAGGACAGGGGAAATACTGTCTCTGTTTCATAGACGTGAAATGAAGACATTTGATAAGAACTCCTGTCCTGGGTTGAGCAACACAGGACTAATTTCTAATGCTGGGAAAACTCCACTTTTGGAAGATTCTAGTGTCTGAATTCATGAAAATATTTATGTTATGGCTAGCTAGGCTATGTGGGATTTAAGGTCTCAGTGTTTTCGAGACTTGCCAGGTGCAGGAATCAGGAGTGCGGCCTGGGCACTTGACCCAGACTGGCCAACAGGATTACTTCATACCATGAATGTTACATTCAATGTAAAGTAGAAGGTTTGCTGTGTAGTTTCTCTCTCCCTTGATGGTGGCAGTCCAGAGAACTCCTTGTCCCAGTGCCAGACTGTGAGCCCTTTCCGTTTCTCCCAAAGCCATTGTACCTGCAGTGTCCAACATTCATTGTCAGCTGCTGGGAGCACACAGCTTCCTACTGATGGAAGTGGCTGAGTATAGTCATTGTGTATTTTATATTAGTATTAGGGACAATACTGGTTCTTTAGTATTATTGTTAATTATTTAGTCTTATCCTATTAAATCTGTTTATATTTCAACCCTTGTGTTTCCTTGTTTTCCCCGATTCCCCTTCCCAGGTGGGTTGGGGTCATCGGGTGATAGAATAATTGTCTCAACAACAATAAATTGTTATGGGATTTCTCAAACCATAACAACTTCTCTTACTGTCACTCCTGTCACTCTGGCAGGAGCAGCCTCCGAGTCCTGCAAAGTGGATAGGCTCAGATGATTTCTGTAGGCAAGGTTTTGAGTCAGGAAACAGATAGCAAATGCTTTCCTCTTAGATACCTCTGCAGAGGTGTCTGCAGCCACCTTGGTGGAAGTGGCTTAGTGAACAGAAGGACCTTACCTTACCTTACTCCCCGGGGAGGTCTCCTGTCTGCTAGCTCACAGAACAGTCCTGGCCATGAGCAGTGAGCAGCTCTGGGACGTTTATGTGGCATACAGGAGGCCAGCCTTGTTGTCCATCAGCCCCTAGCTCTGCCATACTTTCAGCTGTTCAAGACAGCAGCTGGTCCACTAGATGACTAGAGAAGAGGTGGACCTTCAGAATCGAAATTGCAAGTCTGAGGTGCACATCAGCACCGGGGAATAGCGCTGCTTATCTCCACATCAGGTTTGGACTGTCTTTTCCTCCCCTGCCCTGTTTGAAAGTGTTGTTTTATAGCTGCCTCTCTTAATAGTCAAGTTCTTGGCTTGTTCCTTCCTCCCTAGTATCAAGAACTGAACGCCCATCATCTCTGATGGGAACAGAGTCTTTTCTCGAGCAGTACTTCTCTCGTCAAAAACGATGTGCCCTGGAGCTGGGGGTGGCTGTAACATGCTGTTCCCTAGCCTTTTGCATCTGGGGACAGTTTAAGCTCTATGTCCACTGTAGAGCTGGGAAACACGGCCTCCACCTAGCAGTGCACAGCCATGAGTGATCCTGGGCCTGTTCCGGATCCTGCTCTGAGATGTTCTACTGTGGAGGACACTCCTGCCTCTCAGATGTTTTCCCTTCCGCAGCATTCACTCCTCTCTTAACTATTACTGGAGGTGATTCTTTAAGGTCTTGTCTGTGGACTTCAAGATGTTCATCTCTAAGTACATATTTTTGTTCCCTATCTTGATTTCATCCCCGGTGCATTCATGGTGCTCTGTTTTGTGTGCTGTATGTCATGTGAACATGATAAAGGAATGGAGGAAAAAAAAACCTGCCTCTGTGGGCACAGAGTGTATGTGTGCTGAGCCCTGGGTGCCCTTTGGTCCTGTTGCTCTCAGGAGATGTGTTTAAGGCATTCCCAACGAGTTCTTGCAGTTGGGCAGGATGAATGAGTAGTGAAGCTGTTCTTGTTTAGACACTGGGGTGTTCACCCAGCACAAAACGCTGCTGGCCCCTTGGCTGCTCTGAGCCGCGCTCCAGGCAAATCGGAAGAACCTTAAATACTCTTTCCCTTTGACCTGTGTGATGAGGACAGAGATGAGAGCTGAATCCAGCAGAGGTAGAAATCCCTGTCTCTGCTCCTACTGAATTTGACAGGGATTGTTGGCTTCTAGGCTGCCCCTTGACATCAGGGGATTGGGAGAAAAGTCCCTCTCAAGCAAGCCCATGAAGGAAAGAGCAGCGGAGGTTTGTTGGCACCCCCAGAGCTGGCTGTGTCAAACACACAGAAGCCCAGCCAAGGGCTATGGGAGTGTGAGGTGCCTTCTCTAGCCTTGGCCCCCCAGCTCCTGAGCTGGTGCAGGCAGGTTCTGGGGAGGCAACAGAGATTTGTGGCTCAAGCTTTTTGTCTTTGGTTACATGTGGAGTTGGGGGTGGCAGCATACAGGCTCTGAGGAGTTTCCATGGATGAGTCGGGTTGGACTATGCTCCCAGTGGAGGGAATGCATCAATCAGAGTCATGTCAGCATGACAGGAGGTCTCCAGGGGCTGGGAGCGATCAGATGCCTCTTCTCCAGGAGATGCCACTAGGCAGAGCAGTGTGAGCCGTGCAGACCTGCTGGTCTGGGACTGCTGCCACTGCTGTCAAGGAGGCAAAAGCCTCTTCCCTGGGAGGGCTGGGCTGGAAAATGTCGGCTCGCCCACCAGAACTTGGTATGCACCCTCATCACTGCCACTGTGCCTTCCCTCCCTGCAATTACAATTGCACTTGTAATTAATACTGATGTTATAATTGAAGCCAAGCAATTTCTTGCAATCAGATTTTATTTTTACCGTGTAGGCTAACAATAAAATGTGCTGCCCCACTGGAGAGCTGAAACATTAACAGTTATTGTGCTAAGTAAAGCAAGGCTGATATGAAAGGGAGGAGAGGGCTGTTTCTCAGATGCTGGCATTGGGAATCCTGTGTGCCATCCCTCTTGTGCAGGGACCTCAGTACAAGGATTCTTAGGTGGCATTTCAGAAGAAGGCACCTGGAAGGGGTTCGCAGTGCTCTAACCAGCAGTTGCTGCTGTCTGGGCACTGGGGTGGTCATACGAGTTCGCTGTGGCCGCCCAAAAGCTTGGAGAGAAGCTGGAGGCCAGGGTGAGAGAAGGTGATGGTGAGTATTATTTTGTGTTCTTCGTAAATGGAGGGGGAGGAGGTGGGATGCAGGACTGCCGCTTATGCAGAGAAGTGCTTGGGCAGAGCAGCAAAAGCGGGTCCTGATAAGAAAGACTGGAAACAGGTTCTCTGAGCCCTGGCAGTGCGTGGGGTGGAGGGAGAGCAGTTCTGTGCTCCTGCTTGGTGCCTCTTGCTCTCTTTGGGTGATCCTTCAGGCAGGGCCCCTACCAGGGCACCGAAGAACGGGTGTTGGGTAACAGCACAGGTTGGAAATGGCAGCATGTCTTATGAAAGTGTCAGAAACTCTGTATTTTATAGGGGATTGAGGGTATAAAATGGGGTTCTGCCTTTTATAGTTTTTGGCCAGCACCATGAGGTTATAACTTCTTTCCAGAGTGTATTTGGCTGTAGGTGTGGAAAATAGGGCCTCTATAATCAACTGAAACAATTAGTTGTAACGCTGGTCATAGATGATCATTTTCATCCCGAGCTGCTTCTTCCTCCTGCTGCAGCCGCTTGGACTCAGCTGCAGCGAGGCAGGTATTCAAGTGTGGCCAGACCTCCTCGCAAGAGGCCTCCATAGCAAGGCCCTCCTTGTTTTCCGTTGGCTTTGACTCCTACCTTTGATGCAGAGGGATAGACTTGTGTGCTTGTGTTGTCTGAAAACCGGCTGGCCGCTATTCAGCAGGCAGATGAAAGCTGGGCTCCTTATGCAGTGTATATGCAAGTGGTGGTGGGAAAGCGAGGGGGGAAAAATACAAACCCCATCTTTCTGGGTAGGTGGAGTCAGAGACCTGGGGTGTGGGCCTGCTCCTTGGGGCTGAACTCACTGCAGGAGCAGGGCTGGACTGGGCTAGGGCCGTTTGGGCTGGAGGAGTGCAGTGAGTCGTCATTCAGGGAGTGTGGTGAGCAATCATCAGGTGAGTGCCCACGGAGAGCAGACAGCAACTGCCTGTTGTGCTGGAGACAAAGGTGTCATAGAATCGTCTAGGTGGGAAGGGACCTTTCAGTCCATTGAGTCCAACCATCAACATAACACTGCCAAACCAATCCCTAAAAAGTGTCATCTTCTCCCCTGGCAGTGTTCTCTAACCGGACGTCTCTGGGTAACTGACCTGCCTGCCTCATGTTTGTCTGGATGCAGGAGGCTTCTGCTTTCTAATTTTCATGAGGTGTAGTGCTTGCAGCCCAGCTCGGAGGCTCAAACTGCCAGAAGGATAGAAAACTGGGAGAGGCCATTTTTTGCAACAGTTTTTTTTCTGTGCTCTGTTCGGTTTTGGAAGGGGGAGGAAAAGGTGCAGGAGCTGACAGTATACAAGTGAAGCAGATACAAAGCATCTGGGCAAGATGCAGCGATACAGAGGGACGGCAACGTCATCCGGAACCTGAGTTCCTGAGAAGTCAAAACCATTCGAGCTCTGCTTCGGCAGCTGCTGGCTGGCCCAGGAGGTCACCAGGTCGGAGCAGGGTCTGTCCTGTGCAGTGGGGAACTGGGACAAAGGTGCTGCTGCCTCCCTAGGGAATCACGTTTGGAGGCCCAGCAGTTCCGAAGGGGATTGTTCCCTGCTGAGCCATGCTCCTTTCCTGTGCCACATCCCTAGAAATCATAGAAGGTGGAAGCTTTCCGTTTGCCCAAATCACAGGTATGTGGCACGCTATGTCTTTGTTTCTAATAGCTGAGAAGCTGTTGTTCCCTGCTCTGTGCTTTGTGTGGCCTTGCCAGCATGCACAGCACGAGTGGCTGGATGAAGCCATTCTCCTGCCAGGTACCCAGCTGCATACAGGGCAAGCTTTGGCCGGTGGTGGGTGAGGATGCTAAGTAACTAATCCTTCCTGCAGGCAGAGCTGCCTGCTGATGCAGGGCTCTGAGTGCTGTGCTTAACCACACTTTTTTTGTGCTCTGTCCTTGGAAAAAAAAGAGACAAAATTGGCATTAATTCTTTACTGGCATTTATAGAGCACTTATAAACCAGCAGAGCCCTAGCCAGTGTGCGGATTGAGGACAGCAGTGAGGTCACTGGGAGAGAAGTGAAATCTGCCCATGCTTTTGTGATGACGCAGGGTTTAGCTGAGCTGAGAGAGACTACACATAACCATCAAAAATTTCAGAGAAATCAGAGCTTCTTCCAGCCTTCCCTTTTGATCGAAAAAAATATATAAAGTGTTTGGCATTTTAAGGCAATCTTCAGTTGCTGCTGAGTTCAGGGAATCTGTATTTGCTTCCTAGGGGAATTTTAGCATTCGCTGGAATAGTTGCTGTCAGCCGCGATTTCCATTGCTCTGTTGGCTTTATTTATGTCACACTGGCAGCAGTTGTCAATGTGAACGTTTCTGTTATTCCAACTGGAATAAAGTCTTTTGTATACTCAGCCAAAGGGGCTGGCTCTGGGGAATGTTCCTGAAAATGCGTATGCAGGCATGTGCATCCAGGCTGAGACAGCCTGGATTTCATGAGCTGGTGACGGCAGGGCCAAGAGGATGCGACAGATGGCTTCTTCTGGGGCTCCTCCATCGTGGTACAAAGGGGCAGGAAAAGGGCCTCATTGGAACTCGCCTTCTCTGCAGCTCTAAAACTCTGCTTCCCCTTTGCCTTTGATGTGCTTCATCTTATCTCTTTCTCCCTTGGTTCAATTTAGAGCATCTCAGAGAATGTATAGATGTAATTTTAGATGAACCCACTTCTGGCCTGAGATTTCACGTGTTTGGCCTTCCCAGGAATGCACGGTTTTCCGTGAGAGATGGCATGCACTGTGCGGTGGGCGGCTCAGGGAATTGGTGCTGCTGCTCACTGCTTTTTAGTTCTCAGCTGGTAGTTTGAATACCGCCCAAGGTGCTCTTGATGCCAGCCTTTGATAGTTAGCAGGGCTCAGTGAAGAGTGGATTGGCCAGTTGACTCTCTCTGCCAGCAGAGAAGTGTTTCCTTCGCAGAGACCCCAGGGCCAGAGCAGTAATTCAACGTTTCTTCTTGGCAGCAACTTAGGGACTAAGGTGGAAAATTTCTCCCTCCACGGTAAATGTAGTTCTAGGTGAGGAAACAAGGCTTTTTTGTTAGGATGATGTGGATTAAGTGCTGTGTTACTGCTCCTCATGTCTCTCTGCTGTGGAGGAAGAGATCTCCAAGGTTGCCTTGGAGGGTGACACAAGTAGAGATGTGTACTGGAGACTCAATATCCATCTAGATCTAATAATGCCGCGTGTTGACCCTCGCCCTCCCATTAATGCAGTGTATGACATCAGCCAGTGTTTTTAAATGAGATGTTTGGATAGACTAAGTGTCAATCTAATTTGGCGTAGGCAGACTTTCCTTTCTGAGGACAGACACCACATTTTAAGGAAATACATCCCAAAACTTGGTGTTATCTAAAGATAGCGCAAAAAAGTGTTGTGGTACCAGGCACCATGGAATTATTGGGTGCATTTCTGGTCTGAGCCCTGATGTTGAATCAGGAGAGAATCTTCTGCCGCTGTCTGTGTGTGTGGTGGAGGATCTCTGAGGTGTTCGGAAGAGGCCCAGCATGGTGCAGCTACTGAAATGGATGGCAGTGCTGCCCGGAATTTCAGTGGGAATGGAGTTAGGCACCACTCAGCAGTCCTGGAAATGCTTTCCCTGGTTTGGTCATTGGTCATAGGTCATAATGCGGTTCATTAGTCCTAAATCTGCCACTGAATAGCAGCAAAAAGCCACAAGTGAGGAAGAGAGGGCAGATGCAGGATATGCAGATGTAACTTAATTTTTAGAAAGGAAAAAATCCCACCTGTAAGATACAGAAGTGTTATGTATTTATGGCAGCCAGCTTTACGCTGCTCACTTTGTGCTTGAGCATCTTGCTGTTGTATTTCTCACGCAGTTCCTGTAGCCTGCTGGAGGACCTTGGGTTTTATGCATTTGGTTGTTAAGATCTCTAGCAAGCAATTTTGATCTGGCTGAATAAGCAGAGGTAAAATGCTGGTGTGGAAACAAACAAATGTTGCATGTCCATCCCTGTTATTTTTAGTTCTCAAATAGTTATTTATACAAATAAATGAAGCTGTTGTGTCCCTTTATATACAGAGATGGAAAAAAAATGGCATGCGCTGAGATGAAAATTTCTTGACAGACTTTCATGCAGAGGTGTGCCTGAGACTTTGCTGGCTGCTCCAGCTCTGGAGAGAGTATTTCCACCAAACGGTGCCAAGTCATAAGATGTTTTCACCATGCTACAGAATTTTTAAGGTTAGTTGTTCTTAGCTGCCCTGTTGTTGGAGAGGTAACAGATGCACAGCCCTTGCGTGTGTTAATTTTTCTTTCCCAAGAAAAAGACAAGCTTTCTCGGCCGTTAGCGTTACCAGCATTCACATCTTCATAAGAAATTACTCCCTCCTATATCCATGGGATCTTGCCTTCTGATCCTTGACCTGCTAGAGACACAGTGTGTGTGCAAAAATGCGTAAGCCTTTGCTGAATATAACTTCAAGCACTCCCACCTGGGGCTGGGGATGTGTCAGATCTTGCAGGCTAAACAATGTTGTGAGTGTCATTGCCCAGCAGTGAGACTTCCAGCAGAACCAGGGTGCTGTATGCCTCTGAAGCGGTCCTCAAAATGATTGCAGTAGGAGAGTTAAGATTTTTTCCACGATAGCAACTGAAAGTCGAAGACGTCACTCAAGGAACGCCTCCCTGAGCAAATATAAAATAATGCTGCAGGTTGGCTGCGAGCAGGGCTTTGCATCAGGGGCTGGCAGGAAGCGGCCGTGGGCAGAGGCACAGAGCTTGTGAGAAAGGCAACCAGAAATTAGATGGACTCCCACAAGAGGTTCAAACAGGGTGTGGTTTTGTGGCTGGAGTATGCAGATTTCTTCGACCCTGTTTCTCACCACAGCGAGTGCACTGGATGTTGTTCTGGTCCCTGTTTCGTTGTTGGTGCTCCTGGCTTTCTTCGCTGGCTGTGCTCTTTCTGTCTGCCAGACTCCCTGCTGAGTGGGATGCCATGGGGAGACAGAGGAAGCACTCAGCAGTCTGGAGAGGGAGCTGGCAGCCCCAGCTGGGGGTCCCCTATCTGTCATGGGAATAGCAGCTGCCAAAAATCTGTGTTAGGGCTATAGCTGTCTGTGATAGTGGCCAGTCCTAGGAGAGAGCGATGCTATGCAGCTTGTTCTGAGCTCTCTGCACTCAGCTTTGCACCAGCGTGGGAGTAAATGGGGCTGACGTCCTCAGAACGAGACATGAAGCTAAGGCCTTGGCCCTTGGTGGCAGTCTTGATCTAAGATCCGTTACCCTCCTGGTAAGAGCAAGCGTGATAAACAATTCTGGGACAGCCCCCAGCTGTGGTAAGTACTTTCCACATAGTCTATGGAAAATGCCACGTCTTGAAGTCCACCAGTGTGCAGGCACTGCTAGTGCAAGTGGGCTGTGTTGTCTTCTTTCCCTTTTTAAATTTTTTTTTGTGTGTGTGTCTCCTCTGAATAGCAAGTCCTCTTACCCCTGTTGGGAAAGAGTATTTGGCTAGGTGAGCCACTGTTCTGATCTTGTAAGGCATGTCATCAGTTTTGTTTGTAGTTGCCAGCACTTTCCCCAATGTGTTTTACCCCATCGTTGGTCCTGGCGAGACACAGCTGGTCTGGGAGTTCCTGCCCTGCTGCAGTACATCCCCATGCTGGCTGACCTAAGATTTGTAATCACTTGGCTTAAGCACCTGATTTGCTGCATCAGGACCATTTGTAAAATGCAAAAAAGCCCAAATGTTCACAGAACTTGCCAAGTCCCAAAGTCTGTTTGGAAAATGGGACTGTGGTGGGATCTGTGTTTGGTAAAACTCACCTAGACCAAACTCCAAGGATGATGGCTCTCCAGGCTTGCGTGAGGTTCAAAGTAGTCACTTTTGCTATGGTTGAATGTAGCGTCTAAATCCCTTATTTCTGCAAGGGACTGTGAGGTTTTTAGTCACTTTTGAGAAAGATGCCAGCAGTGGGACCGGCAAGGGCTAATTCCCTTCCCTGCGCCCGGCCCTGCTATCCCGGCTTTTCTCGCCACCCTTGTGCTGGCAGGGATTGCAGGCACTGGGTGTGAGTCAGTGCCAGGCTCTGCATGTCGCCGCCCCACGGGAATAGTTGTGCGACATTATTCTGTATTTTAAAGATGTTTTATATATTGACAGCAGCACCATTGTGAACGCGCAGTTGGATTTTGTTTTACCACTACTATTTTTATGTCAGAGATAATTGCGATTTCCTCCATGTAACTAGGTTATGTTTGACATTGGTAACGTGTAGATAGTTGCTATCCGACACAGTGTCTTCTTGTAATCTGTGCCTAAGAAGAATGCCCAGTCATCTCATCTCTTTCAGGAGCCAGCATTGTCTGTTCAGATGTGCAGAGCAAACCTAGTGCTTGTTGAGCTTCTTGTTTTGGTTGATTTATTGTTGGTTTTTTTAAACCATATAAAATTCAAAAGCAATCTGGAATCTGCTGGATTTACAAGCAGTAAATACGTATCATGTTTCTAATGTACTTCCAGGTTTCAGAATCAGAAGACACTCTAATTTTTATGTTCAGCAGACAAAGTTGAAATTGGGGAGGCGCGCGGGGGGAGAGATCTGCTCAGTTTTAAGCAACCACTTAGAGCAGAGGATGATTTCCTGATGCCTGTGAAGTAGTTTCAGACTCTGGCAGTATCTCCCTATATCTTCATAAGAAGTCAGTCCCCTGGACACTCAGGTTTTCAGAGGAGTTTGGCACTGGGACTAGTAAAGGTTTTCTGGAAATCCAGCCATGGGGATAATGAGCCGTTCTGTAAAAGACGGCTCAAATGTTTTATGCTGTTGATCTCCCATCCCATCCATTTTTAAACGATTTGCCTAGTATAGTTTTCATTGCTTCTCTCCGACAGCGAGATGATACCTCTGTGCCTGCTGTTCAAAATCACACTGATGTCTTGCTGCCTTATCGTATTGCTGCTGAGAATATTTTATGAGCTGTTGGTGATCCTCCTTGCAGGCTCCCGCTTCCCCAGGCATCTCATCCTCGTTGCAGATCCGTGTCTCCAGTTATCGCCCCCTGAACTACATTACTTCGCTTTTTCTATCCAGGCAGATCTTTATTTTGTGCCTTAGTTTCCCTGTTTCTGCATGGATCCTTTCATGATTGTTAGCTCTCTCACTGCGCTCCAAATTTAGCATCATCTGCAGTTGTAATTTATATGCTGTTTGCCTTTGTTTCAGGTCATTAATAAGGATGTTGAATAAAAATCTTCTGCCTATTGATTCTGGCACGTTGCCATAAATAGCATCTGTGCACAGGCACAGGGTACTTGGAAGCCTAGCAACCCGCTAGCTCCCCGTTTGCATGGTAGTTTAACCTCGTCTGTCTCGTCTCTCTTGCATCCTTTCCCTGTCCCCATGTACTGGTTTTCTCTTTTGTCCCTTTGCACAGGCTTACTTGTTGTTTTCTCTTCCCCCTTTTCCTCTTTGTTCCCCCTTTTAAATGCTTCTCCCGCTACCCGGGTTCAGAAGCATTTTGCTTATGCTGTGCTCTACCAAGTAAGCTCGCAGCTGGAAATGCTTCCGTCAGACCTTGTGCTTCTGCAGGGCTCCCGGGGGAGAGCAATACCTGTCCAGGGGAGGGATGTGCCGGCCCCGCTCACCAGGGAGGCATTTCACACCGTTTGCTCCATGGACCGTTTGCTCCATGGTTTGTGTATTGCAGAGCTTGCTGGAGACAATGGAAGAAGGAAGTAAAATTCCTTTGTTTGAGAGTAATTCTCGCTTGAGGTCTTCAGAGTCAGGAGAAACAAGGAGGAACCCACTTAAAGCCTTTACTCTGCTGGATTAAATCATCCTTCTTTGAGAGAGATCCTGATTTACTGTCCAGTCAGAGGCAGCGCTGGGCTTTGCGTTTGGGTTTTGTGGAGCCAGAGCTCTTGGCACAGGTTCTGCTGTTTCAAGTACTTGCACCCAGGTCTTGGACTTCTCCCGGACCTGCAGCAAGCCTTAAATCTTGCAGCTGAGTTTTGGGTCTTAATTGGGATGGCAGTTAGAGCTGCTGGCTGGGGACTTTTGTATGCGTTGGGGGTAGAGCTCTGGCCATGGCAGAGGCCTCTGGCCGGTGCTGCAGCCCGGCTGTCGGTGCTCAAGGGCCCAGCTGTTGGGGCAGTGAGATCAGAACTACCTCCTGGGCCTTTCTGCACAGCTGTGGGCACCCTTCCAGCTGCAGTGGGCAGAGCTGCCGATGGCTGTGGGCATGTCCGTGGCCATTACTGTAAAAGGAGATCCAGAGGCTACATTTCTAGGGAATTGTCGTGAAGCCAGCGTGTTCAGATAAACGGGAGAAAAGTGAGCTTGACCAAAGCTAAAGCTCCTGTAATCATTGCTTTGAGCAGACAGTGATTCAAAGCAAACCACAGACAGCTGAAATCCTCTAAAACTGTGTAAACTAGGGGCTCTACCACCTGTCCAGGCCAAGCTAGTTATTGCTTGGGGGAGCAGCAGGCATGGCACGCAGCATTCCCACACCACCCTCGGGGTTAGGAAAGATAATTCAGCTCTTGTTTCTTTAGAGAATTTACTCAGAACATTTTTAGAGTCGCAGAAGCAAGAGCAAAGGCCCCAGAGGGCCCTGCAGATCTGTGGAGCCCCTTGCCATGCAGCGCCACAGTATCTAGGAGGCGCAGCGGTATGTGAGGATGACACGTGCCTAATAACATGGGTATCTGCATTAACAGAGTAGATCAGAACTCTCACGCTGAACATGGTAATTGGGAGCTGATGCTGAGGAGGAGCTGCTGTCGGGTTCTTGTGTGGCAGGAGAACCCTACTGCAGGCGTAAGGCAGACCGCAGGGCTGTGGAGTCGGCGCTGGCATGTGTTCCCAGCCCAGTGGCACACTTCAGCATCATGCCAGGCAGCTGGCTCCCTGCCAGCGGCTCAGTGAAGTCGACATTCTGTGCTGCCTTCAGTCCATGAGTGAAGCAAAACTGAATAAACGATCGGAAGGTGGCTTTGAAGGATCTTCCTGCTCTCCCTCTGGTCTTAGTATGAAACTGTGAGCTGCACATCTCTTGCTTGCTTTTCACAACCCCAGAAATAACCAGGCTTAAACCCACTCTCTTTCACAGATCAGTTCATTGGCTGCTCTGTTCCCTCTCATCCCAGGTCTCTCCAGACAGCTTTTTCTGCTGTGTTAGCTTTTGTTCTTTCATTTCTTTTCTCTTGAAGTCCTCATTCCACTATTTTCTTTTTTTCTGGTTTCTCTCTTTCTTTCAATTTGGTGTTAGCGTGACACAACCTTTTGTCAGGTGGCTTCAGAGCTCCTGCTCAGGCTACAGTACTGTTGGTGGAACTCTCTTGTCCTGGCTCTCTGAGATGCTGGCCCTGCCTGCTTGGCAGCTCTGTGTGCTCCATCCCCGGGCTTGTGGCTAGCGAGTCCTCACCCAGCCGTTTTCTAGCTCCATCTTCCTTATCCCTCAAGCCCTTTTTGTTTCACAGGCAGCTCTCTCTGTGCAGTCAGTGCTGGGACTAGCTTGGCCTCCTGGTGAGGACAGCCCTGTGGAAATACCTCTTGACCTCAAAGCTAGGCGTCTTGGGGAGGTGGGGATGCTGCCAGCTTGCTGTTCCTCCTCCACATCCATCATCAATGGCAGCTGACAACCTCCTCCGCCACGCTTCAACACACCCCTCTCCCAAGCTGCGCTCCAGCCGGCCCTGCAGCACTGGCTGAGGGGAGGAAAAGCAGTATGTCATTCCTCCTCAACACGATGGTCACTCGTGCTCTGAATCCAGAGTCTCTGATACTTGCGGTGGCCCGTGATCGTGTGTGAAGCTGAGATATACAGATAGCACAGCTCAGTCTTCAGCCTGTAGGTTAAATTTGATATGTGGTTTCCTCGTGAGTGCGATTTTGCTTTGGTAAGTCAACCCGGTTGCTGAGTTAGCTCACTAAAACATGCAGAAAACTAATCAGGCTATTTTAGCAGCTTCCTCTTTGTACATTAGGTACCTCACTAAATTAAAAAGAACTGTATCATTAACTGTTTGGATTCCAGGTTGTTTATTGAGACTTCTCTTGTGGTTTTTTTCCCTCCCTTTTTCTGCAATCTCTGTTTTTTACTCTTTCTTACTTAAGAGACCTGTTTAGTTACGGTCAAAGAGGGAGTTTTCAGTGTAAAGGGAAATTGCTATTAACTGAACTGCTTTGCTCCACGGTGTAATCTGTTTGTGTTTCATGGAGATGTTCACTCCCCACCCCCCCAAAAATGAGCCAGGTAGATAAGTAGTGACTCTCTCTCAAGTAGTGGCTACAGTAGTTACTGTAGCTGTGCATAAGTGATGTAAAATCAAATGGGTTATAGTCTGATTTTTGGTTTGAGTTCATAATTTATTCTGCAAAGGAAAGCTTGAGACCTGTCTTTACATGGCAAATATTTGTCATCTTGGCTATTTATACGTTGGGAATTAGTGGCCGAGTAATATTTTCAGGCACCCTAATTCCTGTAAGAACCACAGAAATCTGGTATCACTGTACATTTGGCTGACAGGATTTGCTTCTGCTCTGGTCACCAAATTCCTGAGTAGTTTTGTTTGTGTCTGGGGATGTTTCAGCCCTCAGGATTTATATTAGGAAAATTCCTGCTGTTACGATTCCTCCTCCGCAAAGCTAAAAAATAGGCACGACGCGTGGGTATAAGCCCCAGCCGTTTTAGTTCGATTGCTGCAGTCGTGGCGGGGGCTGGCAAGGCCCTGGAGGTCTGGAGAGGGCGAGAGGATGGACCTTGTGGTCGCGGCTCAGGAAAGCCCTGGGAAAGACCCATCTGATCAGGACAGTGCGCTACTGGGAGGCTCTGAGGGTATTTCCTCAATCTGGCGCTCGTTCTTGGCTGGCCTTTCTGCCTCTCTGCTTGGCAGGGCATGCAGGCGAGAGCCCGCTTGTTCCCGTGGCTGTTGGGAGAGCCCAGTGTGCCAGCCGCCCCCTGTGAAACACGGGTCCCCCTCCTTTTGCCGGGGCACGACACCCGTCGGGCCCTATCCTGAAGTACAGCTGAGCTTGCCTGCTGATGGCTGGAGACATGCTGGCTGCGAGGCCGCCTGTGCAGCAACAGGGCTCCTGCAGAAACGTTGCAGATAAATCCTCCTCCCGTTGGTAGCCCGGGGCTTCCTGGAAAGCGTGAATGGGGAATGATGCTGGGAATGGGGCCTGGGCTGGGAGGTGCTCTTCAAAAGTATGAATACAGGCTGGCACATAAACATAGGGCAGTCCCCGGACTCCCAAGACACTGGTCCGTTCTGCTGCAATGCTGGTGGTGTGGAGTGGGCTGAATGAGTGGAGTGGGCTCAGCTCTGTTAAGCCGAGCTCTGTAAGAGCTGAATCATCAAGCAGCACAAATCCCTTGTATTCGGTGCAACTAGTTCACGTGGTTTCTATGTTACCTACCTCTTTCTTGCACTGGACAGAGAAGGAAAGTGAAATCAACCTTAATGTTGCATATGTCTTTTGTTTTAATTCTGGTTTTAAGCAATCAACCGTGATTAAGATGGATGGATGCCTTGAGAAGCACTTGGCCAACTAAATGACCAGTTGCGTTGAAGTGGGAGAAAAGCTCCTCTTTGTGCTTTAAGGAAGCAGAGAGACTGCTGAAGACGGGAGATTTCAGCCCCTGTGACTAGCGTGAGGTTAACCAGTCATAAACCCCACAGACAATATGTTCTCATAATGATTCAGGACTATAACCTTAATATGTTAGCTGGATCATGTCAGTATTCTGTGTGTCACAGATCTGTTGCCACAATTACAGTCACTTGAGCAATTTGGAAGGCCTTATTTAGTGATGTTTCTGCACAGCTCAACATCACATACAGAAAAAGGCAGGATAGGTTTTCCCTAATTTCATAGAAGTCTGAGTCCTTGCACTGACAAGGGATACAAGACTGCAGCGGAGACTGGAGTGTGAGTTCTTGTGGTATTGGCATTTTTATTGATCTGAGAGTAATCTGTAAATTCAACAAAACCTGTAAATAACGTGCAGGCAGAATGTATGATTTTCAGTTCGTTTCTGTACATTCCTTCAAGAAGCAGGCAGGAGTCTGAATTTGGCAATAGACTTCAGTGCACTGGACTTCACTGCACAGATGAGCCTTTTCTGGGAGTAACTTGAACACTGCAGCCTGCTGAAAAAGAGCGTTGTCTCTTCAGTGATGGTGTCCAAAAAAGGTTTTGAAGATGTGTCCTCTTTACTAGGACCATCCTGGCTCCATTTGTTTGTTGCATTTTGTGAGAAAGGCTTTGGTTTGCTCTGCAGGAGATGACAGGAATTTGGGCCATGTACGTTATGTGAAACAGTTTGGGTAAATCTGTTTTTGATGAATCTGTCAGTGGAGTGGATAAGGTCCATTTACTCCTTCAGTCTGTAGGGGTAACAACATGAAATATGGTTGTTGTTATTTTACCAAATGTCTTTATATGATGTTTTCTCTTAGATGCTGTAATTTCAAGCACTGTGAGTTGATAGAGGGACACAGTAGACACCCACCTACGTATACATATTTTTGTTTCCTTTTTGCAAAGCTAGCTGCTTTACATTACATGCTGGCAAAAGCTGATTGTGAATTCCTTTCTAGTCACTGCACGTCTAACAGGTTTCCCTGCTGGACAGACTGGTGTGCAGACACAGACAAAAGTAGAAAGCCCCCTTTTGGGGATAGGGTTTTCCCTTTTTATTCCAGTAATTCTATTTAGGTGTTTGAAATAGGCTGTTTTAACCAAAACATGCCTGTGCGTGTAAGGTGGTAGGGAGCCCTAGATAAACAGCACATCACTTCAGATGGTGCAAACTCATTTGAGGTTGTCCTGTAATATTCTTACTGTTTGAATCCAGTCTTGTTTTAATTTTACACTTGTAAAATGAGCCTGTACTCTTTAGCCACGGTATCAGAAATCAACACGTGTGGGAGGGAGACAAAAGTCTATGTATCATGGCAGCTTGAATGTGAGTAGTTTTAAGTGGTCCGGTTTATTTGGGACTTTCAGAATACTTTTGCCCTAGCTGTTCCCATTTTTCCTTCCGTCTGTCTCCAAAAGGAGGAGCAGCGGTGTTCTTCCAACCCTTTCCCAAGTCTCCTCTTTTGTTGCAAGTCAAAACAACTCAGGCTATGGATCATCCAGCACACAGAAATTCAAAGGCACTAGAGACAAAAACAGTGAGCACCTCAAAGGAGATGTGATCGTTGCACGGATGCGTGGCTTGAGCAGACAGGCCCGGGTCCACTGTCTCATTCTGCGGCCCCTGCCCTTGGCAATGTGAGGTTAACCAGCTGGAGCATGTGTGAGCGTGGTCCCCGCTGAAAGGAGAACCAGGGACTTACCAATACTGCAGTGGTGGTTGGTGTGGGAGTTATTTCAAGCGGAGGGGGGGTACACGGCAGGACGCGTGCGCTTGGGCTATTTGTGTAGCCTGGAGCCAATGTGGTAAGGAACAGACCTGCTCCCGTGCTGTGTTGGCCATCTGAAAAAATGCTCAGAACAAGTTTACTTGGACAATTTTTTAATTAAGGGAAGGAAAAGCACTTCCTGAAACCGGAGGAGATGGTGAATGCTCTGCTTCCTGGTGCATTTTTGTTAGTGAGTCATGAGTTCCCGATGATGAAAGAAGTTTTTATTGTGGAAACTGTGACACAGCTTAGGGGGTGGGACGTGATGCTCTTAAACTAGCTGGCAGATCAGACTCCAGCAAAGACCTGCCTGGAGGAGGCTGGCAGTGTCCTTTTAGAAGAGTTGCTGCTACTCTTCTGATGTGAGTGATGAATTCTCACTCCACTGTACTTGGCGAAGGCACACTGAGTAAACATCTCACAGCATGCCGAACTCTCCTGAACAACACACTGGCTAAATGGGGAGGGCTCGGAAGTGGAATGACATATCCCTGGGGCCACGGGGCAGCGGTGGGCTGAGAACCTCACCTTCTGTCTGCCCAGCCTCATCTGCTGAGTGACCCTGCAGCGGTCAGCAGGCAGGGGCAAGGATCATCTTTACATCAAAGAACGCAAAAATAATCACAGTTGGCCCCTGGAACATCCTGTGTTTTTGTTTTTGTGTCTTCCAGCATATTTCTGTTTCCTGATGACAGCCCTGGGTGTGACAGCTGGTGCACATCGCCTATGGAGCCACCGTTCCTACAAAGCCAAGCTGCCTTTGCGGATCTTTCTGGCTGCAGCGAACTCCATGGCTTTCCAGGTGGGGTTGTGATTGCTCATCCAGATTCTTGGCCTCCAGGCAGCTTTCTCTCCTGTGCAGGGATCCCCTCAGCTTAGAGACGGCAAAAGAAAAAAAGAAAAAAAATATTGGCAGAAAGACGTTTGCTGATAACACTCTCCTGGCTCAGGGGATGCAGAGCCCCTCTCACCGCCCACAAAACAGTATACGTTAGACAGTCCAGGAGTAATAATTGCTTAAGGACCAATTTGAAAGCGCCCAGATGAGGGGCTCAGCACCCCAGTAGCCTGTCTGTGGTACAGGTCAGGCCCCACACTTCACAGGACAACGTGGAAACCTTTGTAAGGGCCAACCTGATGCAAGTATGTCTGTGTAATCAAATCTCTTCGTCTTTCCAGGCAGTTGGAGGTTTTGACGCGCACAGAGAGGCGAGCAGGCATCCTTTCAGGATCTTAATTTTATGCAGCATTTCTTACCAGTTAAACAAAGGACTAGTACCTGTACTGAAAATGACCACTGGCAAATACCAGACTTGTGCTATCTAGGCTTTTCCACCTTCTGCCTGGCTCTTTTGCCATTCAAGAAGCAAAGACTGGTTGTATTCCCCTTCTTGAAGAGAAGAGCAGTATTTCCTTCACCCCGTGGAAGGCACTAGTGGACACAGCACTGATATAAAGGGATTTCGAGATTTAGCCATGTCCAATACATTTTGATTTCGTCTGTTCTAGTCTCTGAGACTGTTTCTTGGAGAGGAGGCCAGTAATGGTATCCCTAGCACTGGCTGGGACAGGGATTGAGCCCGGTTGCTGTAACCCCTTGTGGCACCAAGTGCCACATGTGTGTTGTGCCTTGAGATCTCAGCTTTTTCCCTTCAGTCTGTTTGGCTGACTTCTTGTTTGAGTACCTTGACAGAGGACGAAGAGAGTCCCTTTATCCATTTCTGTGCCGTTCATTTATCATCTTTGATTTATCTTTTTTTTTTTTTTTTTTTTTTTTTTTTTTTTTAAGATGGAAAGAATCAACCTTGTTAATCCCTCTAGACATTACAAAGAGCGTAATGCTTTTGCTTGAATATGGGAATGTGTCCATTTTGGCTATAACCTTCCCTTATTCTGAGTCATATTCCAGCTGCTTCGTGCTGCTTAGTTTCTTGCAGAGCTTTGCAAGCCTTTTGCTCAGCATGTTAAAACTGTTTTGAGAAGCCCCTGGTACTGTCCTCCTGTTTTACAGCTAATCTTATCTTTCATAAGTAATTTAAATGAATGTGTCGAGCTGGTTGCAGTGAGCCTGCGTGTTGGGCTTTCATTGCATTCTCCTCCCCTGTTGCTATGGATTTTGCTCTCAGCTGCATTGGCCTCATCACTGCTTTTGGCTGAGGACATGGTGTGATTCTGAGGAAGGGAAGTAATTCAAAGTATCTTCAAGACACCTTTGTGCCCTTCATGTCAGAAAGGAAATGAAAGGCTAAGTCACCCATTCTAAGTTTTAACTAGTCTGAAGCCTGCTCCTAATTACCGTGACATCCATTGCCTGCTACAGGCTGTTTTCAACACCACAAGCAGACAGTGAATGGGTTTTCATGTCCGTCTCCCTCATGTTGGCTTTGGGAGGAAGAGGTATGATTGGAGATACCTAACAGCATCCCTGAATGCTGCATATTGAGGAAATATTCAAACTTTTTGAAGGGCAGGGGAAACTCTGGTGACGAGTTTTAACTTGATGCTGAATGGGCTGTGAAATGCTGAAATACCATCAAATGCAGCCATTTTTGCCCTGTTGCCGGGTGCATTTTTTGTGATCGGAGCATGCTGAGCCATATATTTCTCTCTCCATCCAGAGTGAAGTGCTCACAATTTTGGAAGACTGTGCTTCTTGCTGTCACATGTCTGTTTCAGAAATATGTCACCTGTCTTTCAGAAGTAGGTAATACCTGGCTTATGTCTACTTGGTCTCCTAGTGTTTAAGTTTCAGCATCTCAGTTGAGACCTGCTGCTGTCTCCTCTGCGAACTGCGTCGTACTGTTGCTCCTGTCCAGCTCTGTGGAACAAGCTGTGTTCAGCTGAGGTTGTGCTGTGAGTGTTTGCAGTGGCTGTATGGAAATTCCTGTCAGCACGCTGAGCTTGTTACATAGCCCGATCTGTCGTCACGTTTGGGTCTGCAGGTTTACTAAGGGACCTGCTAAGGGATGTCTGCATCACTGTCACAGCATGATGCTATTGCTCTCTGCTTTGGAAGGGATTTCACTCCTGTGTTTACCTGAAACTTGATTGAGAGTGAGGTCTTCCTGAAAAAATGGTTGCTATTAATACGCTTGGAGCATACTTACATGTGCTGTGCTCTGCCCTCTATTTCTCTGGCCTAGGGTATAAAAAAAAAATTAAATTCTCACAGTATCATTGCTTTGACCTGGTTATCTGCTGTCCCACAAATAATTTTATCAAGTGCTCTTGTGACAAACTGATCAATAGTCTCACTTGAAAAATTATTTCTTTATTTCTGGTTAAGAAAGAGGACCTTTCCTAGGTGTGCTTCTTGCATAACCCTGTTTTATTTTTGAATGACTTAATCTTGACATTTTCCAGTCTTCCGGATATTCCTGCTGAAGCCACTTGAAGCAGTGTAGAGGCTTTCATTCCCTTTGATTTCTCTGCAAGAAAAAAATAAGATGGCAGCAAGCTAAAGATCTCCCTTTGTTCTCACTGAGGACTTTGGTGACTTCCTTTGTTCACTTGTGCAATGGGGGAGTTAAGGTGCGACATACTGGAGTGCTGGTAAGGGGCTGGTCTTCACAGCCTCCTCTCAATGGCTTAGACAAGTCAGCGCTGCAGAAAAATGTTCCCCTCAGCCCCAGCCCACTCCCAGCGTCACTGCGGCCACAGCCACCGTGTGACAACCGTACAGGGCTGAGCGCGATGAAGCTGAGATCTTTCTGTGGCTTTTGTTCTTCGCTTGTCCCGTGTGGGCTCTTGCAGACAGAGAGCAGCTTTGCAAGGCTGAAATTGGACATGCGGGCTTTTGAACTGGATTCTTTTGCTGCTCTTTGCTGTTGTTCCTGGAGTTTCCTCATCAGTATGGGCAGCCTCGGTGCTTTCTCTCAAATGTTGTCAGCGGAGAGAAAGAGCAATGATTTCAGCATAGGGCTTTTGTCTAACAAGATACAGCTATACACAGTTGTCAGTAGCCTGGGCTTATTGTGTCCTGCAGAATATTCAGCACCGTGATGAGTGCTGCACTTCTGCTGGGAACACAGCTGATGTGGTTGGTGATTGTGGGTGCTACTGCTGTTCCTGAAAGTAACCCAAGCCCTTCCTTCCTTTGGGTATTACTGTTGGCGTACCTCCCTGGCTATGCAAAGATGGAAATAGCGGAGGAAAGCACACTCCGCCTAAGCATTCTCTGATTAAAGTTCACACTGTTGTGGATCTGGGCACTAGCTAACGATTCCGTATTTTGGTGTTGGGCAATTCAATTCATAGGTGTGTGTGGCCTGGGTTTGGCAAGCGTTGTACATGTTTACAGTGCCCTGCACTAATAGATTGGCAGTTTAGTCCAATAGCCAGTGCATCCTGCAGAGCAAACTGGCGGGCTGAAATCCCTTTGGCTGAGTAAACTCAGAAGGTCTCACTTTATGGATCCAAGTCTGAAATTGCGGTCCGTCCCTTCCTCCTTGCAATCTACCTAATCCCATTTTACAGCCATAAGGCATTTCAGTGACCCATATCTGCTGACAGCTTGAGCAGAGACAGGACTGAACTTTTTTGTATCTGATCTGGATCCAATGCTGAGCTGATGTTGTAGGTCTGAGACTTTTATTCCAGCCTGGCTGCAAATGATTTCCCATAAGATCGGCACATCGCCTTTGATACCTTAGTCACAGAATCACAGAATGGTTTGGGTGGGAAGGGACCTTAAAGATCACCTAGTTCCAACCCCCTGCCCTGGGCAGGGACACCTCCCACCAGACCAGGCTGCTCAAAGCCCCGTCCAGCCTGGCCTTGAACCCCTCCAGGGATGGGGCAGCCACAGCTTCCCTGGGCAACCTGGGCCAGTGGCTCACCACCCTCACAGTAAAGAATTTCTTCCTAATACCTAATTTAAATCTCCCTCTTTCAGTTTAAAACCTTTACCCCTTGTCCTATCACTTCATTCCCTGATAAAGAGTCCCTCCCCATCTTTCCCGTAGGCCCCCTTTAAGCATTAGAAGTATTGGCAGAGCAGTAATTTAAATGGAGGTGCTGGTTTTACTATGGAAGATGCATCCCTCCAAAAGGCTGAACAAGTTCGGCTCAGGAAAAGGTGTATGTAGAGTTCCACAAGCTCTGCCCCATTTTCAGTGCTGCGTTTGTGCCCGGAGGGCATCAGTGGTAACTAACCTCAGCCAGCTTAGAAAAAGGATGCCAGAACTGAGTGCCTCTGCACAGCAGTGCCCTGAAAATAAATATGCAAGCTCCCCTGTGGCAGGGTCATAAAGTACAGTGTAAACATGTACGTACCTCGCCCCTCCAACCCAGTGTCCACCCAGGCAGGACACAGGACCGGGGCAGACCCAGCCTGTGTCACCAGTTCCCAGAGCACGTCCCCATGCCGTGGGGGGTCTGTCTGTCTGCAAAGCTGGGGTCCCTCAGGATGTCTTTAGTCGATAACCTTTTTTGAGGAGCATCAGAGAGGGGCTTGTTACCGTGTGGGGAAGGAGCTGGAGGTGGTACTGCTGGAGCAGTACTTGGCCTCCTCTCACCCCGCCGTGCTTTCTGTGCAGAATGACATCTACGAGTGGAGTCGAGACCACCGTGTTCACCACAAGTACTCGGAGACGGATGCGGACCCGCACAATGCCCGCCGTGGCTTCTTCTTCTCCCACATAGGCTGGCTGTTCGTGCGCAAGCACCGGGATGTCATAGAGAAGGGGAGGAAACTGGATTTCACTGACCTGCTGGATGACCCCGTCGTCAGGTTCCAAAGAAAGTAAGTGGGAGAGTTGGGCCCTTGTGCGAGGTGGTGTGGAGAGGTCCCTCCACCTGTTTACTTGTGGCTCATTCTTTATTTTTATCTTTCCCTTTTCTCCCCCAAGATATCCCTGCCAACTTGATTGCAGGCACTAGGCCTGCTGTCCCTCTGGCCCCCGCTATTGCCGTGTGGCTGACGCTTGCTGATGGTCCTTGCAGGCTCTGCTGCACAAGCAGGGAGCACTGTCCTTGTCCCTCTGCTTTTCCAAAAAGCCAAGGTTGTCTGTGCAAACAGCCACAGCAGCAGTTGCTGGGATCTCAGCCTTCTCTTTTGATCGTTGGAGCAAATGCTGTAATCACTAACTGCCTTAATGCAGAAGTGCACGTTTCCTTCTGCAAAGTCATGTTTGGCACCTCTGGGCCGGTGCGGACCAAGCGCTTCCTCTCCCGAGGCTGTCATTCTTCACAGAATTAATTATCGCCCTTGAGAATTAGCACAGACCTAGTTCAGTTTGCTACACACAGGCCGAGAGGTGGGAATTGAGCAACATACTTTGTCTTCCGTGTGAGTACCTGTACCTAAAATACATTTTAGGCACAAGACGACTGTCTCTGCCTGCGAGCATTTGGTCCAGGTACTTCAGCAAACCACATGAGCTCATTTCCGAGTGTTTTATGGATGAGGGGAGCAATCAGTTGCGTCCAGAAATCAGGGGATTTTTGCATTAAAGAAACCTGTGTACTAGCAGAATTACCCCTTGTTGTGGTTTGGACTGGGCTGGCCACTGAAATGAACGCCAGATGCTCTTTTACCTCTCTCCCTTCAGAGGCGAGGAGAGAAAATGAGAGACAGGCTTATGAGTCGAAAAGAAACTAAACTAGTTTAATTAAATATTAATAATAAGAGGAAATATAATAATATCAATAAGAAAATAATCAAATATATACAAAACCAGTATCAGCCTCCCAGGATGTGTCACTGGGAGGCACTGGGAAAGCCCCAGACTGGACTCGGTGACGGACGGGAACTGAATTCCAGATCTGGATTCAGGAATGCATGAATCGGCATCAAAGGCAGATGAACAGACCGAGTCCTCCTTGGATGCTGGCCATTGAAGGACGTGGGCGGACCATTTGATCCCTCAGCTTTTACACTGAGCATGATGCTGATGGGATGGAGTACCCGCTTGGTCAATTTTGGGTTACCTGCTCTGCCGCTTCTCCTCACAGGTGCAACCCCTCTACGCTTTTCTGCTTCTGTCCCTCCAACTTGGTACATAACAAAGTTAGCTGACCTTGGTTGTTACAGCAATAAGTGTAAGCAAGAGTCTCTGCATACCGTTCATTGGCGTAAATTACAAATAATCAGGTCTTATCACAGCAAACAGTGAACAAACACAGTGTCTCCATAATAATATACTGTTAATTTTCAGAAAATTCAGTTAGTTAGAATTTGCTTAGTTGAGAAGTAAAATTACCGGATAGAAAATCGGTTCTGGTTTACCTCAAACCAGGGCACCTCTCCATTGGAAGATCTCCAGGAGTGAGGAATTCCCTGCCCTTCATTTATTGTTGCTTTTCCTGGTCCGTCAGTCAGCAGTGCCTGTTTGTGAAGGCTCCCTTGCAGTTTGCTGCAGCTCCTCTTGGTTGTGTTATTACCTTTTCCAAGACAACAGCATCCCACAAGAAGCAGGCTCTACTGCTTTGGTTATGCTGAAAATATTTTGTAGTGAAGAAGTATGTCTTCTGCAGGGAAGTTATGTCTTAGCAAACGTCTCTGCTCTGGATTTAAATGTAGGACTTGGGAGTTCACCTTCCCTTATCTGTGAAGAAAAATTCAGGTTTCTTCTTTCTATAAGGTCGAAGTGTTGGGGTTTTTTTGACAGCACGGAAAAGCTGGCAGGTCAGATCAGTAAGAATAACGATCAACTCTTTCATTTTAAGGTCAGATTGTTAGCTTTGCTGAAATCAGTGGTGCTGGTGGGCTGTGGATGAGGTAGCACTCAATGAGCTTTAAACCATATCACTTCAGCTGAAATCACAGTACTGCTCCAGGCATGACTGACAGCAAAGTTTACCCTCTCCGAATAATGGAGCAGTAATCCTGCATGTGATGTGAAAGAGAGGCTTAGAGGTGAAGTGTCTTCATGATGAAGTTTTCATGTGGTGGAAGCGGTGCTGTTCCACAAGCATCTGTTGAGGCGTTGGTTCACCTGAACTCCAGGTAAGGAGGTTTCTCAGTCCAGGGTGGATGTTTCAGTCAAGGGAGACAGAGGAAATGTAGTCGGATGCTTGTTTGGATGTGAGATCTCACGTCTTCACCAAAGACTTCAGTCTGGGCTTCCTGCATCTCGCAGGAAGGTTTTATTGGTGCCTGATAAGATGTTTTCATATTTTATTTTATCTTCCCGGAGTGGGAGAGGCTTTGAACTTTGAAGGAGTTTTCTGGACTGGAAAATACTTTTTTTCTCCAGCTCTACTTAAATCCTGGCCTTGAATTGATGATGTTTGCAAACCTTATCTACAGCCTGGTTCAGAAGTCAGTCAGATGAGTGGGAAATTATCTGTTATCTTTGGTGGAGCAAAGAATGTGGACTGTTCCCTTTGGAGAGCCTTGGCTCAGGTAAGTGAAGATAGAGTTCTGTGACAGAGCTGAGCAGATACTCTCTTTTCACCATGGTTGGTGTTGCTGGAGAGATGTAGATCTCCTTCTGGAGCCCAGCATGTGAGTCACAACCTCCAAGCAACAACAAAAATTATCAAACGAAGAACTTGCAGAGCAAGAGGTTAATTTATATCGTACACAAGGTGATCAAAACTACCTGGTGTGTTATAGATGAGAACTGTATTAATGGAAACTTTCTTCCTTCCAAAAATACTGCTAATATTAACGTTTTTCCAGTCCTCTCTGGGTTTTAAACAAACATTCAATTTTCCAGTGTTTTTTGTCAAACCAAATTGACAGTTTTTCCTATCTGAAAAACTTTCAGCAAATGGAAAGTTTTAATAACTGTTTGAAATCCAAACTTTGTTCTTCCTCATCCCTTCCAGAAAACTCAACAAAAGCAGGGGTCTATTTTAAACCTGTCATATGAGCACAAATAAGATGGGTCTTACTTTGTGTTTCTTTTCTTTCTGCACCCTTCAAAATCCTGTCACCTCAGCCTATCGCTCCAGTTTCATGTGCCAGCTTGCTTTGATGATGATACCCCGAGATCCCTGTGGGCTGTAGTAAATCTGGGCTTCAGGGAGGTGGAAGGGCTCAATGGGGAAGACGGGACCTTGTTTCCTCTTAAGCTGGGGACACACCGTTGTTGGCTCCCAAGCTGCACTGTCTTGCTGCTCTCCGCTTCTGGGTGCCGTTATCCCATTACCTATTTAGAGTAATTTATTTCCTGTCTTGCTTTTGGCTTTGCCTCCACACTTTTGGCTGAGCTGCTCCCGTTCTCCACTTGCCTTGGATTAATTCCCCCAGCATGATTTTTCTCTTTGTTTCTGCCACGATGGTCTCTGCTCTTCACCTCTGTGCTCTCTGCATCCTGTGCTCTCTTCCCTGCCGTGCCCGTGCATGTGCCTTTGGCTGTACTATAAAGCTTTCCTGTTTGTTCTCAGACTGTTCGGCTTCCTCCCTCCCTGTTTTCCACTGCACGCTGGTTTTGTCCAACATGTGGAGGAGTGGCAGGGCTCGTGCCAGGCAGCGGGCTGGGAGACCAGCAGTAATCCTGGCCCCCAGGCCAAGAGGTGTCTTTCTCCTCACCCTTGGCAGAGTGCCCGTGGTCTCTCAGCAGCTGCTTCAGGTCTGCTGCCGCTGCTGGAGCTCATGCAGCAGCAGTGGTGTAGAAAGGAGCTGCTCCTGCCCTGCGCGTCAGGTTCCCTTCTGCTCTGAGCACAGGGGAAGTCTTTGCCGGCTCTCAGCATCGATCATGTTTCTGACAGCTCCACCAATGCCACGCCAAGCCCTGGGCTTTTCTAGTCCCAGAGCCGGACCCTAGGCGCAGGGTGTGCAGCCAGCTCTGTGCTTCCCCAGGTGTAAAGGTGCTCAACTTGGGAGGCTGGCTTTGGGACTGGGTCTCAGCTGTTCAGCTGCAGTATTACCTGCTGCTGCGGGGTTTCGGTTTGTGTTGGCATTTCGAATTGCACTTGGAAAAAGTTATGTCGTGACTGTGGATGTCTGAAATGTTCCCTGTTGCCCCAGTTGTGTGGCCGGCGCGGGTTATGCCAGGGCTTTCTGGTAGAGCCCTGTCTCCAGAGATCCAACCCCACTTCACCCCAGCTGTCATTACCACCACGGTAACGGCATCCTTTTCTTTCCCCTTAGGTATTACAAGAGTTCGGTCGTGCTGATGTGCTTTGTGATCCCTACTTTTGTGCCGTGGTACCTCTGGGGCGAGAGTCTGTGGAATGCCTACTTCCTTGCCTCCATCCTCCGGTACACCATCTCCCTCAATGTCACGTGGCTGGTCAACAGTGCTGCTCACATGTACGGCAACCGCCCTTATGACAAGTACATCAACCCCAGGCAGAACACCTTTGTCACTCTGGGAGCCATTGGTAAGTGCTGGAGCCCTGGGTACAGCTTTGCAAACTCCGAGCAACACCCCATGCTGTTTCACGCTGGTCGGGGCTTTGGGCACCTGCAGCTGGACACCACTTGGAGCCAGGGCTTGCAGGAGGCTGGAGCTTGCGCATCCTAGAGGAAGGCTCCCTTGTTCTACTGATGGTGCCCACATTGAAATAATGCCATGTAGTCTCCGGGCGGAGACACGTTTGCACTAGCAATCCTCTCTTCCCAGCAGTCGGCTGGGGACAGCACAGCAGAAGTAAGCGACTCTGCTTCTTACTTGGTTGTGCATCTCCCCTCTTACGGTCTTCTTTCCTGAGCGTAAGGGTTGGGACATGCCCCTTCCTACTGGGGAGGAAAGCCCAAAGCACTGAAATGGGGTCTGTTGTGGGTCTGCCCCAGAGGTCTCCCACAGCCGGGCGGGAGCATAACCTGCACTAGATTCAGGACTTGGGGAAACAGGCGTGGGGATGTCCCACCCGAGAGCGTTCTGAAATTCATAAACGCAACGGCCGTGTGGTCTTTAAACTCTCTGTTTTTCAGGTGAGGGTTTCCACAATTACCACCACACCTTCCCGTTCGACTACTCAGCCAGTGAGCTGGGCCTGAAGTTCAACCCCACCACCTGGTTCATTGACTTCATGTTTTGGTTGGGGTTGGTCACTGACCGCAAGCAGGCTCCGAAGGAGATGATCCAGGCTCGCAAGGAAAGGACTGGAGATGGCAGTGCTTGAAAAGTAATGCTTTGCTGTGCCAGCGCTGTCGTACACGTGGGTGGGTGTGCATGCACCCCCGTGCCTGTGGTGGATTTATTTTCCTCTTGTTAGTTTTTTCAGATCTGTTGGGCCAAATTCATTCCCCAGGAACAGATTTGGTCACAGCTTTTTTTCCTTACTAGCTGTCTTACGTCCAAACTTCAGACTATTAAGTGTGAAAATGTTATATATTATTTAATATTATAGTTAAACAGGAGAGAGATTTGATTTTAGTCACCGTAGGTCATGTCTGAAATACATCGTAATTTGCTTGTTCATGGTAAATGTTGGCAGGTTGGAGGAACTAACTACCCTTTCCAAATGCGGTTAGGGGAGATTTTTGTTTCTACTATTAATCAAATGTACTTTTGAGACACATCTCTCGGAGGGGATGGGGCAGGGCCCAATGTGCTGTTTCAGCTACAGACTAGTGGAAAGGACAGTAACAGCACCGACGAAAAACAGGATGTCCAAGGGGAAAAATTGACTTAAAGTTCGTTAGATGTTAGTTGGTAACCTGCTTTCTTCTTTTTGTTAGCCCTGTTAGCCAGCCCAGTGTGCTGCTGTCTTTGTTAAATATGAAAACCATTTATTGCTGAGCAGGCTTTTGTGTTGAAGACTAGTCTCTATACAGGCCAAAATACCAACTGATGCTGTGTTGAGATGATTCCCTTATTGTTGCGTGTACACTGTAATTTGTAAAGGCATAGAGCTCAAACATGTCTTAAGCCAAATGAAGCTTTGGTTTCGATGTTTGGAGACCTAAGTTATATTCTAATCGGTCATGGCCATTGATGCATGCATATTTTAGCTCCTTTTGCACAACAGGCCTCTTAATTTCTTTTTCTGCCTTTGAGTAGCGGGTCTTGGAAAACTGACCTTTATCTAAGTCAGAGTCTCTACTAATATTTCAGCTGCATGCAACATCCATTGGTTTCTGAGCAAAATATACAGACAGTTACGTAGCTTCTGAATTTTAAGTTGCCTTGTTTAAAAAAAAAAAAAGGTTAAAAAAAAGAAAAAAGATCAAAAACCAAAAAAAAAAAGGCATGTGGAATTAATGGGACGTATAGCCCTTTGTGTTAGATGTTAGCCAGTGCAGGAGAGAGGCTTTGTACTGTCAGCACTGGAGCACTTTGGAAGATAGAGGGCATGATTTTCATTTATAAAGGAGGTCACTGCCTTGCCCCCCAGAGAGGCAGTGCCCGTTTCCCAGCTGCGCATCCCCATGCCCTGGGCAAGGCGGTGATCTCGAGATAACTGAGGCTCAGGCCCAGATATTTTCAGGAAAGGTGCAGAACTGGAGAAAAAAAAAATTAAAATGGTTTCTTTTTTTGTTCTGTTTCTTGTTTTTTAAATTATGCCATATAATATGAGAGTTGTCTTTATTCTGTGTTTCATCCCGCAGGTGTTTTAACAGTGTTACTTTGCCATTAATGATGTGTAAACTCTTGAGTGATTTACAATAAACAGTTATGAGTTAGTCTGACCTCTGTGGTTTATTTTTAAATGTCTGACAAAGCGAAGGGCTTCGTGCATCACACATCAGAATAACAGCAGTATTTTGCTTGGTGTTTCCAGCTCTTCACTTGGTGCAGCATTTCCAAAATACCTACCCCCTCAGCATTTCTGGTTTCCTCATCAGTGGAAGAGGAGTGCTGTCAAACAGAAACATATCGAGAGATGTGATTACTTCAGGCTTAGTGCCCAAGCTGATAGAGGCGGGAAAAAGACAACTCAAGCTGACGTAAGCTTGAAAGGAAGCTATGGCAGGTTCTTGCATGTGAAAATCCCTCTTTATCAGCCCAATGTGACTGCAGGACAACGCTTTGACCAAAAATATTATCATGTTCAGATTTTGCTGTAAATTCTCCTTGATTTCTGCAGAGATGTGCCTGAAGACCTGAGCGTGTCAAAAGTCACGTCTTGATGTGCATTCATCCGGAGTCGGGGTCATTGGACAGGCAGGGGAATTACACGCACACAAGTAGGAGATGTCTTCCCACCAGCCCTTACGGTGCCTGCAGGATGGGGTGGAGACGGGCTCCCATAGCTGGGAGGTTTCCGACCTACCGGTTAGAAAGGTACTGCTGTTGCTTCCTTCTTAGCATGGTCAACGGGCAGCTGGAGAGCGACAAAAATCATTGGGACCGCGCCGTCAAAATGATGCAGGTGGTGGGTTTGGACTTGATGTTTGAGTGCGGGAGTGAAGCTGGGACCGTGCGCAAATGCCTGATCTTCGTGGTGCTCCCATTTCGTTTGTGCAGCGTGCTGCTGGCAAACTGCAGTGAATGCGCTTTCAGGCACTTAGATACACATCTTCCTGTTGAGCTTTATCATACTTCAGATCCCCCCCCCCTTTTTTTTTTTTTATTTTGTACTGCTGGTATTTGGACTTCCTTAAGCTGATTCCTGTCAAGCATGTGGTGTAAGAAGAATAACTGGCCCTGCAAAGAAGTACGTGCTGTTCTGAACCTCTCTGACTATCTGAAATTACAAGGTTGGGTTTTTTTGTTTGTTTGTTTGTTTTTTTCCCCTGTGAGTGTAAGACTTCAGCAGCAACAGCAGTTCCAGTGGGATTCAGGGATCTGAGGTTTTGAAACCATTGGCAATTACCCATGTGTCCTGGTTTGAGATAGAACAAAACCAATTTTCTTTTCAGTAATTCTACTTTTCACTTAAGTCTCTCCTAACTGACTGCACTCTCTGAAATTATAATGGTATATGTTTTTAGGCAGTGTCTGCTTCTGTCAGCGATAAGGTCTGATGTTTATAGTTAATACCAAGGAACGGTATGCAGAGAGGCTCCTGTTTGTACTTACTGCTGTAACAGCCAAGGTTAGCTCTCTGTTATGAACCAAGTTGGACGGTTGGAAGTGGAAGAGCGTAGAGGAAGGAGCGGACAGGGCAGGTGACCCAAAACTTGTCTGTGTGTTCCGGAATCCAGCTCCTGTCTGCTGCCGAGTCCGGTCTGGGATTTCTCCAGCGCTGGCTGGTGATGGGATCGTCATCCTAGGAGCTCGATATTCGTTTTGTATGTATTTGAATATATCTCATTATTTTCTTATTGATACTATTATCTTTTTATTGTTAGTATTTCATTAAAGCGGTTTTAGGGGTTTTTTTTCAACCCATAAGTCTTTCTCTCCCTGCTGGGAAGGGAGAGGGGTTAATAGAAAATATCTGTCATTGGTTTAGCGGTCAGCCCAGCCTAAATTGTGACATCATGGTTTTCAAAAAATTGAAAGTAAATAAAGAAACAGCATTCAGAAAAGTCAAAGCTCCTCCATCAAAAAAAAAAAAAAGCTCCTGTCAGCATAAGGAGGACATGGATGTGTTGGAACGGGTCCAGAGGAGGGCCACAAAGATGATCAGGGGGCTGGAGCACCTCTGCTGTGAGGACAGGCTGNACGTCTCTTATCTTGGAGCTTGTACTACCTGAATTCCTCTTTCTGTAGATGAGCTGCTCTATGTGGTGGAGTTGATGAAAAACGTCAGTTAGCCTTTACAGGAAAACGAGATTTTTGAAGAGAATGCCTTGAATTTTGGTAAAACAAGGAATACTTCCATATGTTTCCTTTCTTGCTTATTTGTTTTGATTTTTTTGCACGTTTGTTTTGAATACTTTGCTTCATTGTTTTGATTTTTGTCTTGGTTTGGAAATCATTTTGACCATGTTCTCTAGTGTGGTCTCCCCTTCCTCAAGAAGATATAGGGTCTCTGAGAGGCAGGAAGGGCTTGGGGTTGGAGTTGTTCAGCCTGGAGAAGCGAAGGCTCTGGGGAGACCTTATAGCAGCCTTCTAGTACCTAAAGGGGGCCTAGAAAAACGCTGGAGAGGGACTTTTTACAAGGGCTTGTAGTGATGTTGTGGATGCCCCATCCCTGGAAGTGTTCAAGAACGGGGGTTGGATGGGGCTTTGAGCAACCTGGTCTAGTGGGAGGTGTCCCGGCCCAGGGCAGGGGGGGTGGGAACAAGATGATCTTTAAGGTGCCTTCCAACCCAAACCATTCTACGATAAACCAAGGATACAGTGACTGTCAAACTTCTCTAAGATCTGATGGTCTGACAGTGCCCGATCTTCTCTTGTCTCTAACTTTGTCCTTGCCATGTTGAACCATGTGTAGCAACACCATGTGCGACTGGGAACAAGAGGTATTTGTACACTGCCCCGTGCATTGTTGTGCTGAGTGTTTCCAGGCTCTCAGCTTTGGCATGCAGCTGGGACTGGATCTTTTTACCGTTTTTCACAAAACTGGTGGGGCCCTTAGGAAATGCAGTGTTGGCTCAGGAGTAGTGTGCTCTGTCCACAGCAGGAACACCCCAGCAGGTCACCAGCCAAGTGGAGCAGACATCTCCTGTGCCATCTCCTGCCCAGCAGCCCCACTGCCGCGCTCGGGAAAGTTGGTGGCATTCCTGTTGGGCCAGGTGCTGCGCCAGCGTCCTACGTGTCATCACCAAAACTTCACTTAGCCCTTTGGCACTTGGATGTGGAGCTTTAGCATGGCGGCCTGGGGTGCGAAATAGCCCTGAGCCAGTTTAAAAATACATGGTGAAAGTGGGGGGATTGCTGGGAGGGGATGCACAGGTGGCTGCTTGGAGAGTCGGGTGGATTTCTGCCCACTCCCTCCAGTGGCTCTGCTGTTCCCTTATAACCCTGGGTGATGCCTGCATCCCTATCTCCCTCCACAGCTTGCAAGTGCAAGGCGACTGCTGTCCTCTGGCTGGCATTGATAGTTGTTCAGACCCAGAAATCGGCAGCCAGAACACGGCTTTCTGGAAATAAGCCCAACAGATGGGAAAGGCGGTCTGACTTCAGGTATCGCGTCGAGCTGTTGGGCTGGGAGGCTCACAGGAAAAAAAAGTTCTTCTGAAGGATCTCCTGTGTCTACGCGAGCCCAGGAGTCCGTGCCAGGCTGGAAACATGGTGACAGACCTATGGGCTCTGGTCAGCTATGTCTGGGGTATTTGCAGCCGGGGGGGCTCTCAGTTTGGAGAGATTTGTAATGGTTGATGATGTATCAGCTCCCAGACTGCGTCCGCAAAGGCATGGCCAGGCTGGACTTGTATTACCTTGGTAGTTTTGCTCCTGGACTGTTTTGTAGCTGTACCCTTATGTAAAAAGGGTCTCACAGGGAGTCACGGGGCTCCTCTTCACCGCCTTCTGGGAATCAAGGCACACTTTCCCTTAAGATCTTCTTTTAAAAGAAGAATGAAAGGAACAACCGAAGTGTGAAAGGAGGCATTTGCTAACACGTGCCCACGTGTCTCAGTTCCCGCAGTGGCTCTGGCGTGGTGCCCAGCCCAGGAGCTGGCATCCAGGGGAACACACCCAGCAATGCCACCCCGGCTAGACATGGGGCACAGGGCGAAGAAAACCAAAAGTCCTGAAACCTAGCAAAGTGCTGAGATTGTGGAGGAGCCAGGGGTGACCCTGCATGGGCAGGGCTGCCCACCAGATGGTTTGGAGGCTTTTGCTGTTTCAGTCACCCCTCGCGAGTGGGGTGCAGTGCATTTGCTGAGCGCATCTCCCGCTATCCCGCTTCATGGAGACTTAAACCCTGATTTAGGCTTTTTCGGAGAAAATGACAGCAGAATTCCCACCCTGGTTTTGGGAATCTGCAGCCAGCTGACCCTGGCAGGCCTGTCCCGCTGCTCTGTGCCCCGGCTGCCACCATACCCATCCCATCTTGCTGGCTTTGGTACAGCCAATAGCGAGTCCCAGGGAGGTGAATGGTTTGCAGCCTCCTGCCAGGAAAAAAAAAAAAAAATTAAAAAAAAATCCCCTTTTGCAGGCCTTGGAAGGTGCTCAGGAGAAAAGCCCCAGTGAGCAGCAGAGATACAAACTGCAGGTGAAACGGTGCTTATCATCTCTGCACGGTAATGCCTAACCTCAATATTAACCGGGGGTACTAAATTTCCCTGGCTGACATAATTCCATTAGTGTTTATAGCATAATGATAGGAAATTGTTATTTTACTAAATCTCAGTATTCCTAAAAAAAAAAAAAATAATTTTTTTTTCTCTTTTTCAACGTTTCCTCTGCTTCATGTAGGACTGTCCTCCTGCCAGGCCAGAACGTGTGCGGGTTGGAGCCGGGGCGTGCCAGTCAGCAGCTCCCGTCTGCACACACCTTCAAGGTTTCCTCCCCAGAGCTCAGACCCTGAACATCTCATGGGCAAGTCCTGTTTATCCCGTGTGTTTGCCATCACAGCGATAATTTTTTTGACTTCTCTTTTTATGGAAAGGACTTTGAAATTTTGCATTCATTTTCTCCGCTTCCCTTCCTACCATTTATATGGTGTCACTTTCTTGCAGCGAGGTGGGGTGGGTCACTCCAATTTGCTGCTCCAGTCCCAAACCCAGGTGAATTTTTCTCAGTTGGGATCACGTGGGCGAGCTGGGAGGAGGGAACACTTCATCTGGGAGGGCTGGGATCTGGGGATATATCTCAGGGTGAGAGCGCCCTTGCATCTTTGCAGGGGACTGCCTCTCCAGCAGATCCTGAGCACATCCGTAAGTGCCAAGCCAAGGGTGTACACGCTCAGATGGTGTCTGTTTAGCAGCAGGGCATTTGGAGAAATGAAGTCTATCACAATATTTAAAAAGTCGCATGAAGGAACAGATGGCTTTGATGAGAGATGATCTGGCTAATGAAATGAGAGTTAACACTTAAACTGAGAAACAGTTGCTTAGGTGCTGTATTTAGCCCATGCATCAGGGTACAGAGTGGCTCCGATGGCTGCTGCTGAGCGATCCCTGGCCCCTTTTCCCTGCTGCTCCTGTTTCTGGGTGCGCAATGTTTCCTGCCAGACCTTGCTCCGGCTTTGGAGCGGAAAGGAGCAGGAGAGGAAAACCAGGTGGTAAATCCATTTTCAGAAGACATCTATTTCCCAGGAATGAAACCAAACTCAAAGCAATTTCCTTTTCCATTTTCCTTGCCTCTGCGTTCCTTTCCCCCCCCCAAAACAACAGCCCAGTAAAACCGTAGCCAGTCTTCAGATTAACATCACCCTGAGGAGGACTGCAATTAGCGGGGAATGAGGTTGCTTTGTTTCATCCTGATCTGCGAGCGAGGTCTGCAAGGGCAGGGGTTAGCTCTGGGGAAGCTCTGTCTTTAACATGAAAAATAAAATACCTCCAATGCCTGATCCTGCTACTTGATGTCAGGACAGGGGGGCTCGGCCTTCCCACTTCTCTGTTGCTGGAAGAAAGCGGATGTGGCGATGGCAGGCACTTCGGTCCCCATGAGGAGAACTGGTGAAATTTGCACAGGTAACGTGCACGTGCTGTAAGGCATTGGTGGGAGGAAATACTAATTTACAGACAGCAATGCAAAGCCAGAATGTCAAACGTTTGCTTGTGTTGAAGCAGGTCCCCCTTCTGGGCCAGGCAGATTGCCAGCCAGATCCCTAGTGGGTCTCAGTGGCCCAGCAAGAAAACCTCGTGAGGACCGGGATAAGAAAAGTCACGTGCTGCTCACAGCGTCCCAGGACCATCGTAACATCTGTGCACCAGCGTCATTGCAATCGTGTCTTCGACGGCATGGGCTGAGCAGGGAGCGACATCAGTGTCAGCCTCTGACGCTGATCAGCAGTGACTCTGACACCTGACTCTGGCATTAGTGTCGGCCTCTGTCATCCACCCACCCCTGGGAAAGCGAGGTGTAACCCCAAAGGAGATGGGGGAACGTACTTGTGGCTGCTCGTCTTCGCCAAGGCAGTATTGGCGGGGATGTGGGAGGAAAGACTCTTTCCGCAGGTCAAGGTGAGCTTGCAGCGGGCTTTGGGACGCGCAGTGTTACTGCGAGGGAGGTGGGTGATGTGTAATTGTGGGACGCAGTCCCAAGCAACACACCCATGTGCCCTACCTGCCTTTGCACCCCCACACCCCTTGGTGGGGGGGATGCTGCAGGACGAGGTTCATGGGAGAGGGGCTGCTCCTCCCGTGGGACTAGTGTCCCGTGAAGAAGGGATTGGAGGAAATATCCCCGTGAGCCCATGTAACACCACCCCTGGACGGCTCGTGCTTCCTGGCACCTCTACTGTGTCCTGCACCAGGTGGCCTTCAGCACACGCTTGCTGTACCCAGGCTGTGCCCCTTTTTTAAGCGTGATTCTTTGAGGGAGGTCTTTGGTGGGCCTGTCAGCGTCACGCATTTTCCAGCACTTGAAGGGACACCATCTGCTCAAAAAAGAGCTGCGAACAAAATGTCTCAGACACTCAGTTTACCAAAAATGAAATTGCTTTAAAATCCCATATGCTGCATTGTTTTCCTTCAAGCTTTGGCTGATGGCAGAGGTGAAGTGACTAAGGCAGTTTCTGATTAGTCGCTGCGTTTTCCTTTCTGGCCAAAATCAGTGGGGCTGAGCACTGTCACTTCTCGCCTGTTTGGCAGGAGGTTTTCTTCAGCCTCAGCTGTTGAATGCTGGAGGTGATTGAACTCAAAGACCTCCCTCTGTTACTTTTGAAGTGAGCTTACTTGACTTTTGCTATGGTAGGAAGCCTTGCAGTCAGGGATGTAGTTAGCACTGATACTTCAAGCACGCTTTTTTCCTGATTTTGGGGTCTGCCTTGGCAATGTAGGGGCAAAAGCACCCCCTTGCCCAAGGAAAGCCATGCCGGGTAGTTGCTTGTCATGGCCTGCAGCTCCTTAGTGTGGCAGTGCCATGGGGCAGTGTCAGGTGAACGCACAGGGGAAAACCTGTCCAAGATCTCTGGATTTTGTGGGGTTAAAAGCGAATGCTGCGAGGAGGCATTTATTAGTCCAGCATAACGCAAAATTTGAAATACCAGAGCAGGAAGAATGTTATTTCAGCTCTAAAAATAGCTTCCTTGGCCTTTAAAACACTGAGAAGCGCACAGAGCGGTTGCCTTTCTGCGAGAGCAGCTGTCTCCTCCCTTGGCAGTGCTGCTGCCGCAGAGATGCAGCCGCTTCAGTACGGGCTCGGGGGACCTGCTGGCGCTGAGCTTGCTCTGATGACCTGCGCTTTGAGGGGTTCGTAATCCCCGGGGATCAAAGACACGAAATCTCTTCAGGGCGTGCCACGAGGGCCAAAGCTGCAGGGCAAAGGAGCGTTGCTTGGCCGCTAGAAGTATAAAATACTGATAAACGGCTGATGTGTAACTCAGCTCACCTCTGGAGGCTGGTGTGGGTTTAGGCAGGTGGCTGTCTTGCGTTGGTTCATAAGGGATAGCACCGGGGCGAAAGTTCAGGTAAATGCCGCCTTACTTGGGTTTTAGGAGAAGAATCAAGGCAGTCCATAAATAACATCAGTCATACCGCGGCCTGGCAGAGAGAGAGGGGAGAGGAGGAAAATAGCGCTAGCGTTCACATTGTCTTAGCCCCACTAAGGTCAGACAGCGAAGGGATCTCTCCACGCCAGGAAACGTTCCCAAATGGTTATTGTCCAGCTGTTTGGCTGGGAATGCTTCCTCCCAGAATTCCAGCCACAGAGATTCTTTACGGAGACAGCAAACCCCACCACCCAGAAGGAAAGGGAAAAGGGGTGGAAGAGGACAACCCGGCCCAGGCTGTTCCCGGGGTCTCTTGCTACCGGGGCGGCTGCTGCTGTCAGGTTTCCGCAACACTTGGGAACACTGCTTCCCGGGAGGACTGCGAAGACGTCGCCGCCGGTTTTGGGCGGTGAGTCCTCTTCATGGGCCTCCGGCAGCGGCAGCCGGAGCCGCACGCTGGGCAGGGGCTGCTGGCACCGGGCAGGGAGGGGGACGCAGAAGGAACCGCCTCACGGCCGCGCCTGGCCCAGCGCAGACGGAGGGCCCGTACGCGGTGCTGGGGCCCAGCCACGGGGCTTGTTTTTGGCGGCGACCGGGCCGAGGGGCGCTGTGAGGTGACGGCCCACCACCCCAAACCCGGCACCGCGNCCTCCAAGAGCCGTGGCGGCGCCTGCGCTCCCCGCCAGGGGCGGGGCCGAAGCCGGGCCGCCTCCCCGGGCCCAGCCCGCCCGCTCGCCGCCGCCGGCGCCAGAGCCACCTCCGCAGCCGCCCGCAGGTAGNCGAGCCCTGCCCTCCCCGCGGGGCTGGCGGCGGGGGTGGCCCGGCGCTCGGGAGGAGCTGAAGCCCCCGGGCCGTGTGTCCTGGAGCTTGCTGATTGACGGCAGGGAGGCAGAGGGTAGATGAGGCGGCTGGAGCCGCTTGACCCAGGGCCTGAAGGACGCCGCTGTGGCAGAGATGGGGCTAGGTCCTGATGTGGGCATCGCCCTTGCCCGCGAGCCCCTCTGTGCCACCCTGCCGGGGCTGAGGGGGGTGACGATGGCGGAGCTGGGCAGGACAACGTGCCAGCCTGCTGTCAGCACCCCTGCGCCCAGGGGTCCGTGGAGAAACTCACCTGGGTTGGGGCTGTGGGCTGGGACAGGTGCTGCCTGCCACCCATTCCGTCGGGATGCCTGACGCGCCGGCTGTTAGAATTCCCGGGAGGAGAGTAATTCCCAGAGGAAAGGTCTCGAGAAAGGCCGTTCGCCTCTGCTGTGGTACCTCAGGGAAGGAAGGGCGAGATCCTGCCTCCGTCATGTTCCAGGTGATGACGGGATTTCGCTCGGGATCTCGGTCTCCGCTTTTTCTTGCAGCTGCGTGCTTGTGCCGGACTGTTGATTCGGAGCTCTCCGGCTGTAACGGTTGGAGAAATTCTGAGCTAACCTTCCCTTCATCTCCCCCCCGCCACCCTTTTCAAAGCTTCTCCGTAAAGTGACCTTAAGGATTATCTGGTCAACCGTTGTGCAGTCCTTACACCATAACAACGTACACATGCATGGTTAATCATGAATAGCAACTCAATACGAAAGAGGGAAGTGCGCGAAAGGTATATCCCAACACACTGCCTGTTGTGTCTTGCTCGAGTGGATAAAACTGCCTGAAAAAAGGGGACTTGATTCTTGCTGACTTTCTGCCTTTGGGTAAGAGGGTAAAGAATGGGGGACTCCTATTTGCTTGACAAACTACCTGGCTCCCGTTTTCACTGTTGTACTGTTAAAAGTAAAATTATTTTCTTGTGCTGGTCTTCGTGCCCAGCTGTCAGCATTTTCTGAGGCTGGGTGGTGGAAGTCAGTGCAGTTGTTTCATTTTCCCTTTTAAGATTCTTTGTGCTGCAGTTTTTGCTTTTAAGATGCAGAGGAGGGATGTGTGCTTGTATGAACACGGGCATTTTCAATTGTTTTTTTCTTGGGAGAAATGTCATGTCCATGGTTTCCTCTTCTCCCCCAGCCATTTCCAGGCCTGAGATTGCAAGATTGCGGTTTGGCCCAACAGAGACACTTTAAGGTCCTGATCCTGCAGTGCAAGCTGAAACAATGAGCTCTGATTGCAGGGTAAGCAGGAGCGGAGCAGGGAAGGGTCTGTGGGAAACGAGAGAGATGATCCTAAGTGTATTGGGAGGAGTAAGTGGAGAGGGGGAACGGCTGGCAGGTGAGAGGAGGCTGCCGCTGCTGCGGTAGGGCTTGGACCAGGACCCCGAATACACGGCTCCTCTGTGCCACTGATTTCTGGTGTGACATCTCAGGGAGTAACTCATTGGCCCTGTTGTCTCAAATGGGAATAATGATGCTTTTTGCTGCCTCAAGACTTGCAAAGGTCTCGAGGTGCCTGGCTCCCCTCGCCTTGTGTCCTCGCGGGCTGCAGCAGCAGTCGCCTGGGGTGCAGGGAGGAAGGCATGAACGAGAGGGGTGAAAGGGGGGCAGAGCACACTGGGAACAGGTGGAGAGAGAAGGGTGGAGTGAATGGGAGGATGGGTGAGAGGCAAAGATGACTGATGAAGCTTCAAAAGCTGTGAAAGGAACTGTTAAAACGGCTATAGATTATCATGTGTGAGGTATAATGCAGGTTTTTATGGCTGAGGCTTCCTTTGAATGGTTGTGCCTGCAAGGGAGAGGTGCCTGCTAGAGCAGCAGTCTCTCTGTAAGTGCTGTTTGCTCAGCGGAGAAGTGTTTGCCTTTGGCGGGCATGCAGGCCTGGCTCCCTTAGGGAGGGCTGGGCCCACGCGCAAGACAGGAGGGAAGCCCGCTCTCCGCTCTGCCGGCCACGCAGAATAGCAGAGGCGTCCTCCCCAGCCCCCGGAGCTGGGCTCTCCTGTGGAAGAGGCGGCATGTTCAGCAGGTCTGCTGGGAGAGGAGGCCGAGGTGCTCCCTGGTGTCATGAGGAGAGGTCCGGGCTGCCTCTCCCGCAGGGAGCAGCCTGAAGGGAGGAAATGCCTGGGGGACGTGGGCCGGTCTGCTGCATTGGTGAGGGGGGCGCCCAGCATCCTCTTCTGGATTCCCTCAACTGGGGGCAGATCCAGGTAGCTGAGGAGAGAACTTCTGCCCTCCCTGTCTTATTTCCTGCTCCCTGTTATGAACCACTGTGATCAGTAGTGGTGACTGCCTGAGCCCAAAGAAGCCAGCAGCCTGTCAGTTTTGGTACCACAGGACTGCAGGAGTGGACTGTGCCTGGCCAAGCTACTGGAGGTGGCCATGGCTTTGTCAGGGGGAGCCTCCCCAGTGTGGTCTTGGTCCAGCTGAACGCTCTTAGAGGTGGTTTATTGTGGTCCCTTGCGTTACAGGAAAGTCTGTCTGTGAAAATGTGTTTCAAAAGACAGCAGAAGTTTTAAGCCCTCGGGATGCGGTGGGGAGGCTGGTCACAGCAGGCTTGGCCCCTGTTTAACAGGTGGAGGCTGCTCCCTGGTCCCCTCTGTCCACTGTGTTTGCAACAGGTTTGGGTGAAGTGAAATCTGCCTGGCACCTTCCTCCTCTAGCTCACCCGAGCGTCCTGTGAACAGCAATTTACGGTTGCGGCAGCCTGGGAGACTGGTAAATAAATGTAACTAATTCCTACAAATAAGGATCGCTGGCTAGGCAGTGATGAACACCACAGAAATGTCTATGTACGATTGCTTATCTTGTCTCGGGGCAGATGATTTCCGCAGGTTTAAATGGAGCCGAAAGACTGACGTAGTTTTTTACCCTTGACAGTCTCTACGCCAGGGAGTAAGTCATTGTCCCTGTTACTCTACCTTGGTTACTCTGCCTTACGGTAATGACTCTAGAATAATGGACTGCACGTCTATTCCTTCTAGCTCACCCTCCGGCCCGTCATCTCCCTGCTGCTTCTCTGGGGCTTTGGTGCTTAATACCAGGGGAAGAGGACCTCAGTTTGCCATGTGAGTAGTGGAGGAGGCATGAGTCCTCAGGCTGAAGAGGCTGGTGAGGGAGCCTGTCCTGAGAAAGGTCAGTGTGCTATGTCACACTCCCTAAAAGCTCATAGGCCCTGGGCGTTTTCCCCATGGCTGACAAGTGCAGACTGCTTGGTGCGTATGCTTCTGCTGGTGGTGCCCACTGGTGTGACCAAAGGAAGTGCTGTTCTGGGGACGGCGCACCTCTCCTCAAAAGCGTAGAGCTGCAAAATGCAGTGAAGAAAGGAGCTTGTGCTTCCAAGCAGTGGATAAAAGAAGGGTGGAAGGGACAAGAGAAGTGAAAGACGAGGTGAACAGGTGGAAAAAGCCCTGCTTACCCTGTGGGAAGCTCTGTAGCTTGAGTGTATGTTTTGTGTTTATTGGGGAGAAAAAACAGTGGCAGGGTAGCAAAGGGAGGGAAACCTCGAACTGTTGTGGCCTTCCAGGGCATACGCTCTCTCATCCGTAAACTACAGGAGAAGATGACAATATAACCAGGAATAACTGCTCTGCAAAGTCCGTTCTTCTGGGCTTAGTCTGTAAGTCGACATGACCTATCTGTCTCTTTCTTTGCCAGGTTTCACCTCGCTATTGCATGTTCTTTGCCGCTCCCAACACTTACGTTGTTTTCCCAATAATGGGACAAACCTTTCGGGCAGGCTTCCTACGCGCTTCCTTTCTAATGTGTATCTTGGCTTTGCTTGCTCATGCACACTGGAAATGCTTGAAGACATTTGTGGTTTTGGAACTGAAGAGCAAATAAAACACCTCCACAGACTGCTGTCAATCTGTTAGTACACTGTGAAGATCACTGTACCTTATGGGAGGAGAAACACCCGTTCTGCTTGTTGCTGGTTCAGGCAGCAGTCATTAGGCTGGGACGGCTAAGGTGTAAGGTGATCGCTGGACAGCTTGTCTGCAGACACTGTGCACGGGGCCTCGGACTTCATGGGCTTGGCCACAACATCAGCCTGCATCTGTGTATTATGTGCAGAGCAAGGAGATGGTTTCAGAGACTCTGTGCTCACAGCACAGCTGAAGCAGGGGGAGCTTTGCTGTCTTTTATTTTATGAGGAGATAAACAGCCCTCCTTATTTTCCAGCAACTCTTCTCTTTGGGGTCTGGCTGGGACTTTGGGGTGAGTGCAGTTCTCACAAGCATCCCAGACCAAAGGGTTAGCGAATTGTGCAAGGGGAAAATAATGCCCTTGTGGCGATGGTGTGGGACTGTGGGGTTGGGTCTGTGTTGAGACTGTCTGCTAGAGAGTTCCCTCAGGAGAGGTCTGACTAAAGCGGCCGCAGTCTTGAGCATCTCTGCTCTCGGAGAGGCGGTAAGGCATCTTTTCAAGACTCGCCTGGACGCAGCCCTGAGTGATGTGCTCTGGGCAATCCTGCTTTAGCAGGGGAGTTGGACTAGATGATCTCTAGAGGTCCCTTCCAACTCTAAAGATTCCGTGATCTGCCCTAGGAAGTGGGCAGTCCAGCACACACGGTGAGGACTCACTGGGGGCTGGTTGCCACCTGGCTCCTGAGGTTGTGAAGCGCCGTGAGGGCTGAATCTTGCAGTGGGCACTCCCAAGGAACATGGGGTCCTTGAGGCAAACAAACACACAGTACCTGCAAGGTGTAGTGCTCGCTGTGAGTCTCCCTCTAAGCCCTGGCTGCCCCCCGCTGGTTTCACCG
>VXBH01004778.1:104467-138885 GCA_013400035.1 Rynchops niger
GCTGAATATATATATATATATATATATATTTACAGAACTGATAAATTAATTCTACACAATCCCAGGAGACAACTTCCTGGGGAAACGTGGAGGGACAGTGTGGGCAAGCTTNGCCCTAGGAAGTGGGCAGTCCAGCACACACGGTGAGGACTCACTGGGGGCTGGTTGCCACCTGGCTCCTGAGGTTGTGAAGCGCCGTGAGGGCTGAATCTTGCAGTGGGCACTCCCAAGGAACATGGGGTCCTTGAGGCAAACAAACACACAGTACCTGCAAGGTGTAGTGCTCGCTGTGAGTCTCCCTCTAAGCCCTGGCTGCCCCCCGCTGGTTTCACCGCCTGCTGACCCAGCTCTTTCTGTCTGAACTGGATGTGTACCTTCTGCCTTACCCAGCTCCTGCCTTTCTTCTCTTTGCCTATTGCAGGCTGAGGGCCACGACTGCCCAAGCCCTGCTCGTGGTGTGAGTGGGACCTCATGGAATTCGGTGCGGGCCAGCGTGGGTGCACGGGTCAGAGCACTGCGCTGTCAAAGCCTGCAAAACACCCCTTGGATCCTAAGGTGGCAAATTATGTTAATTTTTCTTTTATAACATCCAGGAGCCTGGTCTTGAAGCAGGACGTGCCTGGTTTGTACACCAAATGCAAGAAAGGCAGACAGCCCAGAAGAGTTTACGGTTGACGTCTCCGGCTGTAACACAGCAGCTCAACACCAGTTTCTAACTGGCCCGTAAGTACTCGCATGCGACTGAGGGCGAAGGTTGTGCGGCAGCAGGAAACAGCATACCAAGGGCTCTTCGGTACATCCCTTGAAGGACAGTGTGGTGCAGAGGGGTGATGCTGGCCTTGGGACCCAGTGGTGCTGCAGGAGTATCTCTGGGTAGGATACGCTGTCAGTCATATGGTCTTCTTACCAAGGCACTTGGGAAAGGCTGAATATATATATATATATATATATATTTACAGAACTGATAAATTAATTCTACACAATCCCAGGAGACAACTTCCTGGGGAAACGTGGAGGGACAGTGTGGGCAAGCTTTGGATATTAGGAAAAATTTCTTCACCTAAAGGGTTATTAAACATTGGAACAGGCTGCCCAGGGAACTGGTGGAATCACCATCCCTGGAGGTATTTAAAAGATGGGTAGACGTGGTGCTCAGGGACATGGTTTGGTGGTGGTTCTGGCAGTTGATGGTTGGACTCGATAATCTTAAAGGTCCCTTCCAACCTAGAGGATTCTATGATTCTAATACAACCTTTCTGCCCCTGTTTTTTGGTGACTAGAAGGTTTCGTTCCTTTGGTGCGCTTGCCCATCTCCATTAGGTTTGTGTTGACCAGAGCATTTCATTAGCACACTGAACGCATTTACAGTGTGATGAGACAAGAAATATGTGTGGATGTTCCTGTGGGTGAAACCATTGCCTCTCAACATCGATGCAGGATTATTGAAGCATCTCCTGCTTTCCCCATGCGCAACCCAGAGATGTCTTTACCTTTTCCCGTTTCTCTCTTATATAAATAAATGAAAATAGCATTTCTGCACGCCCTTGAGATGGTAGGTGGGTACCCGGAACAAGCAGAGCATCATACCCTGCTGACAGAGGGGATCGCTTCTTTTACTGTTACCCACTATTTTGTTATGTATTTACAAGTCTCTGGCATGCCTTCTCTCTCTCATTGTGTGCTCAGGCTGGGAACCTTGAGATAAACCTGAAAACGCTCTGCTTTGTTATGTTGGCATTTGTGGCTTGTGGGTGGCAGGTTATGTAATGTGCTGCTTTGTCTCTGCTCAGTTACAGTGATTAGGTATCAAGTGACTGTGGTTATTTTTGCTTTTAAAAGCAACAGAGAGCTATAGTGGGTGCCCCCAAAAGACAAATTGTGTTTATTCCCCTTTGATTGTTGCTGACTGGCAGCAATTCTTTATGACTTGCTGTATGTGTTGAACAGCATCCTCCTCCTCACGATGCTTCTGGCTCTGTACCTGTTCTCTGAAATGACTCAACGGCCTAGCACTGTGGAATGCAGGAGTGTTGGTCTGGATTATTATGCAGCCCTTGAAATGCAACTGCATGCTGTAGTCTTAAAAAAGATGTACTACTCTGTTAACGTGGTAATTTTGTCCTTCCTTACATTCACGTTCTCCGGCAAAAGTGACTTCAGGAAGAGCCCGTAACTTTGCTTGGCAGATGAATTTAAGTTGCCCACATTAAATGAACCCTGAGCAAGCAGCAGGGTATGTTTGGTGAGCTGCTTGCTGTAATTGAAGTCTGTACATCAGAGGAATGGGAGCTTAATTGATTGAGGGGGTGTCGTGGGGCAATGGTAATAAAAGCCGAGCAAACAGCTGACAGTCTGAGTAGACTCAGACATAAAAATGGGAATAGAGATAAGCGAGTAAGCCTGCATTGAGAACAATTCTCAAGACACCCTGTGGCAGCGCTCACGTGAGACCCTTTGCAGTTCTGCACCCTGACCCATGATAGCAGGAGCGCACCTCAACGGGGTTTTTGCACTGCTGGTGTGAAACCCCGAGTCAAGAAGGACTGGAAGACCACAGTGTATGCTTTTCGGAAGGTGGGCTGACTCCAGCTGGGGTCAGACATGAAGCTGAAAACATCTTTTTATTAGCCTTGTGAATCCATTGCACCATGAGGCCTTCCTGTGCAAGCCTTAAAAATGGAAGACAAACAGGTGTGTGCAATTACCAACTACCTTCTGGGCACTGTGTGTTTATTTGGGGAGATATGTCCCAGCAGAGATGGCTGTTGTCGCCAGCTGGAGTTGACTGCTTAGATTTGGCATAACTGGTCACAGCAGCAATGCAGAACAGAGCTGTGGAGAGGAATGCTAGCTTTATGTCATCCCTGTGGAGCAATTAGCTGCCAAATAAATTGTTTCTACATTTCCCACGGAGGTTTTAGGTTCTTTTTCCTATTGCTCTCAGCATTTTATTTTGGCTAAACTGTCATTTGGGTTCCTTGTTCTCTTGTTCCTGGCTGCTGTTAGAGGCGCTGGTCTTAGCGTGCACGGAGATCTCACAGCTTGAAGACATGACCATCGGGGACATCCCTAAAGAGGACAGATTAACCCAAAGGAGGCTGCTGAGAATGATATCTGCTGGACACCAGTGCAAAGCTAGGCAGGTTTAGCACAAGCTTGGGGTTTCTCCTTTGGAAGGAAGTGAGGTTACATGTAATTTTGTCGCTGGCACCCAGGTAACACAGCAGAGAGTAAAGGAGAAGTGTGCAGGAGCTGAGTCCTGGTTTTAAACCATCCTCTGCCCGCGTGGGGATGTTGAAACATCTTCAGGCATGTATGGGATGTGTCAATGGACAGCATTAAAAGGTGTTGTGGTTTGGGGACATGGGCGAAAGGAACCCTTGTTTCCTGCTTTTAGTATTTCATCTGTCAGATGCAGGCGACTCGCTCCTTCTGTGTGGGCTGGCAGCAGCCAGCCATGCCGCTGCTCCAGCCATTGCCCCCCTGCTCTCCTTCCCCAGCTGTGCCAGAGAGTACTTCTTCATGCTGTCCTGCACCCACGCCTCGGTATGGAACCTGTCAGAGGAGGGTGCGTAACGGCAACATCCTTTCCCAGTCAATTCTTGCTGCCTGCCATGAGAGGCAAGCTTGCCCTGAGCTTGGCACCCTGAGAGGCCAGCCAGCCTGATGTGGGGTGCTTATTTTCCAAAAGGTCCAGCCCTGGCTGCACTGAGCTCTGGTGAAGACCTGGCCCCACGCAGGCCATGGTTGTGCTCCCAGGGATTGCTGTCCTTCCTTCTTGGTGTGAACCTAACTGGCCGTGATGAGAGGCGTGCAGGGGGTATGTTCTCTAGGTGTTTCTTTTCAAGGGCCCGAAATGAATGTGTTTCTCTGAACTATGGGTCTGGCTTACCATAGGGACGCTGTGCTCTGCGCTAGTCATTCATTGCAGTGACTTTGGATGTTGTTTTCTGTTAGTGGTCAACAGAAAGAGACTCTGAATATTCAACACAGGGCTGTTTTCCAAGGGAGTGAATCTGTAGTTGTATCATACTGACTTTGATGACGTTGGGCACCAGTCCTTACCCCCACTCCGTTGCAGGGCTCAGCACAGAGTAATGGTTGTCTGGACAGCATTTTCGCATTTCCCCACCGCATCCTGGTGTGGAGTTCCAGTCCCTGTGTGTTGCCTTGCTGCTCTGCCCGGGGGAAAAGTTCCGTGCCACCTTCCTCTCTGCATGGCAGACCGTGCTGAAATAGCTTGCGAAGGCTGCTATTTCTTGGCTGGGAGGCATGCTGGAAGGCGGGGGAGCTGTGGCAACCGGTTAATGAAGACAAGTGTTATGGCTAGTATTTGCTTTTGTTGCGTAAATGAATCCTTCGTACCTTTCCAAAGGGGAAGAGTAAGTAATAAGATGTGCCATCCCCTGACCTGAAAGAATTTTGTTATCTTGGCTTAGTCCAGCCACCACCAAAGAGGAGAGCTGAACACTGCATTAACAGCAATTACCTTAGAGAGGAAACACAGGCTGTAAACAGGAGGTGACGTTACCTGCCTGCTCCCCTTCAGCCAAGACAGGGAACTCGGCTACGTCTATGGCTCCTTGTGTGAGGTGCTGCCACTTGGGTATTGTGCTGCCAGGGTCCGGCAGGGACGCAGCCCTGCTGCAGGTGAGCCAACTGCCACCTGGAAGTTGTCCGTGACATTGCCAGTACAGGTATCCTGGTACCAGGGCAACGGCCAACACTAGCCAAGGGATGCTGCTGTGTGTTGATGGGCTGCGGGAGGAAAAGGCAAGGGCAGTGCTTCACAGAATAGTAGGAACTGCTACAGCAGGGGCTGTGTGGGGAACGCAGCTGGGAATGGCTTTGTGTCTCCTGCGCGGGACTGGAGCAATAGCGATGATATGGGTGGGGAAATCTAGTCCACCGTCATTGATAATTTCTTCTGATCTGTTACACTACGCTAAAGCTCTGCATACATGCTAGAGCCAACTGCCTTCTAAATTGATGTACTTAATACTTGCATCGTTTCGTGCTCCCTGTCTGCAGCGCGCTCTGCTCCCAAGTCAGGGAAGAGACCTTTTCTGTCTTTTAGGGTTTGCAGTTCAGCCTCGCTCAAGGCCATCCGTACAGACAGCAGCAAATCACAGCCTCATGGTTTTGTGCCAGTGTGGTGCGGCTTGGGGTACTGCAGGGGTGTTGTTTTGTACCCCTGCCAGGTGATGTGCAGGGAAGACAGGACAGCTGACCTGCAGGGGCAAGTGTGAGGCTGCCATGCCTTCTGCGGGGTCTGGGGAGCTTCACCTCAACTACTTTGGCCTCTGCCGCCAAAGCGGTGGGGGTAGTGGCTGGGGCCCTGAGCAGTGTCCGGCCGGAGTTGCCTTTGCAGCCCAGGGCTGTCTTGTTGGAGTGGTGAGCTGGGGGCTGGCTGTGACACGGTGAGGGTGCTTACGCGCTCCTGTGAGTCCTTGCAGCGGGGAGAGAACAGGGCAGCAGTGCAGAGAGACCATGGCTCCTGTGCTGCAGATGTGAGAAGGCCAGGAGAGCTGAGAGGAGGAGGATGGCAATGTGGGCGCTTTCTTCTCTGGAGCGAAGGGAAGAGTCATTGCTTTAAGGACGCGGATGAGGTAACTGAGCTGCAAATACAAGCAGGGCTCTAATGAAAGGCCATCATGTCCGAGCTGCCCTGGCACCCCAGGGTGCCTCGCTGACCCATGGGGACCTTGGTGACCCACGGAAATGCCTGCCCCACAGCAGGCTATAGGAAGGAGGAAGAGGCAGAGCGCAGGTGCTTCTGCCCTGGTGAAAATCAAGCAGGCACTGGAGCTGTGTGCCTTGCATTTTTCATGCTCCATCTCCTGGCTGTGCCGGCACCTGGAGGAACACTTATGAAAGGAGAACAGAACATGAAGAAATACTTGATCCATTGTCAAAGGACTCCCAGGGAGACCTAGGACTCTCTGTGTCCGCAGTACAGCAACATAGCATTTCTGAATCGCACGTTAACACGTGGAACAGCCCCGGCATCTCAGATGTTCGTCCAGCGTGATCTTGCCGGGAGGACAGTTGCTTCCTTAGGAGGTGGTGTACACAGCATCCTTATGCCCTGTGCAGGATTTCACAGTGCCTACCTGTCGAGAGCTGATCCTGTTTGTAATGCCTTGTCCTGACAGTACTCTGGTTGCTGGCACTCAAGCTTGCCTCCGCTCTGGATGCAGCCAAGTGCTATTTTTAACTGATTGCTGTGGCCAGGATGGGAGCTGGTCGTGTGCTTTGTGGAGACGAGGAGACAGCACGTGCGTCCTTCTCCCTTCATGCTGCAGGCTTTGCCGAGGCAGCGTGTGTGGAATTGGTAATGATCCTGGGAAGGGGGCTGCCTTGCCTTGTGCCTATGGGGAATAGCAGCGAATTAGGACGGCGGGTCTTGCGGTGTCACCTTGTGCAAAATGCTGAAGACAAATACTTTGAAAACCACTCAGGTTCTGTAGGTATGTCTGACAAGTCTCCCCCTCCACAACTCCAGGCTCTTTGTGCCTTGGTGGTTTTTATGCAGGGGTGCAGACGATGCTGCCTGTGTGCAGCAGCTTAACCCCGTGCGCCAGTAATGCCAGTATGAAAGGTTTGCAGCGCCTGCTGCATGGCCATTAGGAGCTTGATCTTGGGGGGGATGCTTTGGCACCCTGCTTGTGTGGATGCTCTTTCTGCTTTCAAAAGGAGGGACAAGGCGGGTGGGTACCTCTGCCCCCTTTCTTTTGTTTTTACTTTGTTCTTTGTTTCTAGCAGGTATGGATGGGAAGAAATGCAGCGTGTGGATGTTTTTACCTCTCGTGTTTACCCTGTTTACATCAGCTGGATTATGGATAGTGTAAGTCATCTCCTGCTGGTTGTTTGTGGGCTGCGTCTCAGCACGAAGCGTCTTGTGGGGGTGCTCTGTCCTGGGGTTACTGTGGGGCTGGGGAGGCACGTGACAGCGACAGGGGCCAGGCCGTGCCAGTTCGTGGCTTAGAGGATCATGTTTTTATCCCTGAGTTTCTGTGCTCCCCAGGCCAAGATTCTGACATTGCTTTTTTCCTGGCACACGTTACTGGGAGCTGCCTGAAAAGAGACAGACAAAAATGCAAAAATTCCCTTTCATCCCGTTGTCTTTGAATGACTCGGCAGAGCCCTTGGGGGAGCACTGAGGCCCTGCTTTGGGGTGCAAACTCAAAATCCGCAGCATGCAGCACTGCACTGACAACCTGCCAGCAGCTTCATGCCCACAACTCACTTTCTCACTAACGCCTTTTACCAAAATGCAGACGAGACATGCATTTCCCTGAGCTGGGCTCTCTCCGAGCGTGCGGGCAGGTGACCGCAGCATGAATTCGGGAGCGATAAATGTGCGATCAGCCGCTATGTTCAGCCTGAGCTGAGCATATATCCTCCTTATATTGTGTGATATGGCTCTGGCCACGGATGTTGTTTTTCAGCAGCAGGGGTAGCTTAAACCATTTGTCTGACCCCTATCGCTTGTTTCTCTTCTTGTCCCGTCCCCTCTGTTTGTATTAAAACAGCTGTTGTGGAGGGGGGACCATGGTAAACCAGGTGATCCAAATGATTCAGATTAAACATGAAAACATTTCCCGGTTGGTTATTTTTAAGGCAGCTCTGTTCAGTGACCCTGGTTTATCTACCTGACCACGCAGAAAGGATGCAGCACAAAGAACGGCCTCCATCAGATCCTGCCAGCGCCTTTGAGACACCAAATGTGTTGTTTGAGTGATATTTGTAATTGAAGCCAGGGTGAGGTTTTACACCGTTTTAATCTTTTTCTTTCTTTCTTTCTTTTTTTTTTTTTTTTTGACAGGTACTTTATAGCAGTGGAAGATAACAAAATTCTCCCGCTGAATGTACCAGATAGGTAAGAGCTGGTTGTGGATTTTACATTCCATTACTTGTTTCTTTAAAATAATAGAACAATGTAAGCTAAACGGGAGAGAAAGTCTTGACTCTTTGTCCCTGTGCATTTATGTCTCTTAGGAAACCTGGTTCCAAAAGGCCACCTTATATAAGGTAAGTGAATGATTTTCTTCCAATTACTGGTTGTTGATTAATGGTTGTTATTTGTGTGTCTCTGCCATCCTGGAGTTACAATGATATACTTTATATTTTCCAAGTATTGCAGGTGACACACCTCCTGCAAGCTGTGTGTTTAGCCAAGTCATGAACATGGCGGCGTTTCTAGGTAGGAACCACAAGGGAAATGTTTCTTTCTCTCTCATTATTTGTTTTAAGAAGTCACTGAAACGTAAGTAATATCCCGTACGTATTGTTCTTGAGTCTGATGATGTGAAATGACTTAAACTGCGATTATTACCGATTAAGACGGTATTATTTTGTCTTCATTTGTAGAAAGACAGAATGCAGCTGGATGCATTTGAAGTTTATTGGTTACTGATTTCTCGTCTTTTTAATGGTCTCACCTCAGCCTTGAATCTGCGTGACTGTTTCTCATTGTATGGTGGATTTGTGTTATATGCTGTGATTGTGAGATAATTGCATGGGTGTTGGCAAATGCAGCAACTGGTTATGCAAAATATCATCTGTGCTGAATTCCCCCCTAGCCTACCCCTTCCGAAATTGCATTACTAAATCTGTGGAAGTTTACTGGCATTTTCCAGCAGTGGAGGTAAGAGGGAGATGCCACCAAGAGAAGAAATATCTGAAAAGTACTTAAAAAATATGTCTGTGTGTGGTTCTTAAAACTGTTTACCTTCATCTGTATCTATTTTGAAGAAGTTATTCCAAGCCTAAATGGCAAATGATTAATTATTTTAACCTTGATTTACTCTTCTTCAGTAGTTTAGCATTTATCTTTTCCTATTTGGGATGATTTATTGTGCTTTCAGTTTTGCTCTGAGCTATTCTCTCAAAGTGTCGGTTCCACGCCTCCTGCCTGCGAAAGGCACCATGTTTCTTTTAGGAAACCTGGGAAATTCAGTTGAGTTGAGCTTTGAAATTAATCCAGACCTGTATGTGCACAAGTAAAATACCTTAACAATCTTAATCTGACATAATGCAAGTGAGGCTTGGGATATTAAACCTGGTAAGATATGTTTAATCGTGAACCTTGACATGAACTTCCTTATTTTCAAGTATCACTTTCAGGGTGGAGGTTAGGACATTTAGGCATCCTTGTGCTTTGTTTCCATGTATGCCTTTGTTTCAAGTTTAGACGTTGATTTACATATTGAGCCAGGGTCTCGGTTTGTAGAAATAATTCTGGTTCCAGTTTGTGCTAAGGCAGCGTCTTGCACACATGTTATTTATGTGCCTGGCACCCAGTGCAGTGTGGTGATGATGATATGATTTAAACTTCTGACCCCCAAACCGCTCAAACCAACATGTGCGTAGCAAGTTACTTATGGTAATGTGGCTGTTTGACAGTAGTGAATACGTGCCTGCCTTTTCAGCTGCTTCCAGGTAAAGCCCCAGTTCTTCAGACCACTGTTCAAGCAGCCTCTGTGGACCTGCACCAACTCCCAGCGAGTCCAAGGGCTTTATGAAGGGGCAGGAGCTGGCTTGATGCTCACTCACCATGTGAATCTGGGTGGATGGGAGGATAGCACTCGCATGAGTGTGAGGGGAGCAGCTGATGTCAAGAAAGGCAGGCAAACAAAAGACACGCAGCTTTTTGAAGCTAAGCTGTACTGTACGCTTCCACTGCTGCTTCTTCCCGTTGCAAGAAGAAATATAACCTCCAGAATGCAAGCGTGTTGTGGGGGATGTGATGCTGAGTGGTTGTCTTGGCCACAGTGATCATGAAATGGTTGAGTTTAACATTTTTGGTATCCTGAGAAAAAAGGGACAGCAGCGTTGCTACCCTGGATTTCAAGAAAGGAAACTGGAGCTATTCAGGGAGCTACTTAGCAGAGTACCGTGGGAATCTGCTTTCGAGGGCTTAGGAATCCACAATTGCAGGTCATTCTTTAAGAACCACCTTTTAAGAGCACAGGAGCAGGCAATCCCACTGTTTTGTAAGTCAAGGAAGCGGGGCAGAAGACCAGCTTGGCTGAACAGGGAGCTCCTGATGGAGCTCAAGAGGAAAAAGAAATTGCGTGATCTCTGGAAGTGAGGTCGGGCTTTGCAGGAAGATGACAGAGCCGTGGTTCGTGTATGCAGGGAGAAGACACGGAAGCACAAAGCTTAATTAGAGCTGAAACTGGCCGGTATTGTCACAGATAAAAAGGGCTTTTTAAAGTATGGTAATAGCAAGAGGTCTAAAGAAAACATTGGACTGATACTTGTTGAAGTATCTGACTAACAGAGATTAAGGTAAAGCAGAGGCATTCAGTGTGCTTTTTGCCTCAGTCTTTAGTAATACTGATAGACCTTGGGCTGCCTGGTCCCCTGAGTTGAAGGACCATGATTGCAGGAACAGTGACTTTCCACTTGTGGACACTGACATTGTAAGGGAGCAGCTGTGTCAACTGAATGTTCACAAGTCCATGGGGCCTGATGGGATTCATCCCAGAGTACTGAAGGAGCGAGGGGATGTTATGGCAGGACCCCACTCAATCACCTACCAAAGGTCTTGAGAGTCAGGGGAGGTCCCTGCTGGCTGGAAGCTAGGTAATGTTACTCCATTCTACAAAAAGGGTGTGAGGGAAGACCCAGGGAACTACAGACCTGTTAGTTTAACCTCAGTTCCTGGAAAAATTACGGAGAAGATCATACTGGATACTGTTGAAAGGGCATTTAAAGAACAATGCAAACATCAGGCACAGTCAACATGGGTTCACAAAAGGAAAGCCCCGTGTAACTAATTTGATACCCTTCTATCGTAAGGTCGTCTGTCTAGCGGATGAAGGGAAGGTGGTGGATGTAATTTTTCTGGATTTTAGTAAGGCTTTTGATACTGTGCCTCACAGCATCCTTCTGGACAAGTTGTCCAACTGTGAGAGAAGCAGGCTCACAGTGCGCTGGGTGAAGAACTGGCGGAAGGGCAGGGTTGAAAGGGTTGTAGTGAATGGGGCTACATCTGGCTGGTGACCGGTCACCAGCAGTGTTCCTCAGGGTTCAGTTCTAGGAACTGTTCTGTTGAACATCTTTATCAATGATCTGGATGCGGGAGTTGAACACACTGTTAGCAAGTCTGCTGCTGATATCAAATTAGGAGGTCCTGTTGACTCTTTTGAGGGATGAGAGGCTTTGCAGAAGGACCTAGATTGGTTGTAGCATTGGGCAATCATTAATGACATGAAATTTAACGGTCAAAGTGGTGGGTTCTGCACCTGGTGCGGAGTAACGTTGGGCACAAGTATAAGTTGGGAGAGGAGTGGCTGGAGATCAGCCCTGCAGAAAGGGGCCTGGGGGCGCTGGGCGACAGCAGGCTCACTGGGAGTCAGCAGCGTGCCCTGGCAGCCGAGAGGGCAAACCCCATCCTGGGGTGCATCCCGGTGTAACCAGCTGGCCAAAAGAGGTGATTATCTCACTGCATTCACCGTTGTTGCGGTGTCACCCTAAGTAGTGTGTGTGGTTCTGGGCCCCACAATTTAAGAAGGATGTTAAGCTCCTTGAACGCACCCAGAGGACGGCAACAAAGCTGATGGAAGGATTGGAAGACATGTCCAATAAAGAGCAGCTAAGGACTCTGGGCTTGTCTAGTTTGGAGAAGAGGAGGCTGAGGGGTGACCCCATTGCTCTCTACAAGAGAGCTGTTCCTGAGGAGGAGAAGTGGAGGGAGAGGTGCAGTCCGTTCTCCCTGGTGTCCAGTGACAGGACATGGGGGAATGGTTCAATGCTGCATCAGGGAAGGTTTAGACTGGACATTCAGAAGTATTTCTTTACCGAGGGAGTGGTCAAAGATTGGAACAGGCTTCCTAGGGAGGTTGTCAATGCCGCAAGCCTATCGGTGTTCAAGAGGCGTTTGGACAATGCCCTTAAAGATACACTGCAAGTTTTGGTCAGCCCAGAATCGGTCAGGCAGTTGGACTAGATGATAGTTGTAGGTCCCTTCCAAATGAAATTGTGCCCTTCTCTCCTCTCTTTTCTTCTCTCCCTCTCCTCCCCTCTTCTTTGTGGATAAAGCCAAGCTTTCCTCTGCTGTGTTGGGTGCTTCTGAGAGCTGCCTTTAGCCTGTACCTCTGGCCACCTTAGTTGTGGCAAAGCCTTTGCTATAGAAGAGGAGAACTACAGAAACCTGTCAGAAACATCGGCATTACTCAGTATTGAAAATGACCTTGTTTTGCACGTGATGCTGGAAGGTGACCTTTTAGTTCCCTTTTGTCATTCCGTTAGTTAGTGTTTTAGAAAAAAATCACGTGATTTCTGGGTCCTGTCCTGTAGAAATAGAAGCGAAAAAGTTCTTGCACGTGAGCTCGAGTAGTCACAGGGTGGCGGTCCCAAACAATTACCTGGGGATGAAAACAAATTCTCTTTTTTGTGGGGAGCAAAGTTCTCTTGTTTTCAAGGACTTGGAACGCATTGATTCACTAGAAGAAATGGTGAGAGAGTAAATGCTAACATCTTTTGCAGTGTTGGACAAAAGTGGATATTTTTCACTTACAGTGACCTTATTACTCTAAACCATGTTTTTGGTATTATACCAGGGGTTTTGTGGAAAATATAGGAAAATAATGCAGACAAGCATTAGCAAATGTCCATGCAGCATTCCCTAGGGAGGGCTCGAATATACAATGTGAATATCTCCTGAGGTTATGTCATATCATACGATATGTCATTTATCATCTATATCGTGTATCGTATATCATATAGTGCTTGGGCTAATTGTAAGCTTGGAAGGGCTGCTCTTCCAGTCTTCACGGAAAATTAGTGCAGCGTTTTGGCTTATGTTCATGGCACCATCAGCTTGTTCCAGAGGAGGAGAAGAGGCAGTGGTCGTTACGGTAAAATCTGCAGAAATACGTATGTGCTGTTCATACATTTTCTAATACAGGTGGGGTTTAATGTAGCACCTCCAAGATAGGTCAGTGCTCGTGAGTGGAGTGAAACTTGCTGCAAGCCCAGCTGCTGCAATGTGAATGCACGGTGTGTATGTGATGATAGACTATGTGCTGGGAGCTTCCCAGGCAAGCAGGAAAGTGTCATCTTTTCCCCCCGAAAATTTGCAACCTAGCTCCTAGACTAAACATCATGAGAAATGGCAGTGTGAGAGCTCAGCAACGCTGTATTACAAGAGAAATGCTTCCTGTGCTTAATTTTGTTCATGACTAAGCGTGACGGGGCCGTGCAGAAGCACTAAGCTAGCTTGGCCTGCAGTGAGCTCTCCCCTCTGGGCGGAAAGAGGGTGAGGGATCCGTGAGCCCCCAGCCGGGTGATTAACTGCAGCCTGTTCTACTAATGACGCACCTTGCATTTTGTTTCCTTTTCAGCGCTTGTCATGGCTGTCCTGCGCTTCATTCAGCTGAAGCCCAAGGTGCTGAACCCTTGGCTGAACGTTAGCGGCCTGGTGGCGTTATGCTTGGCCTCTTTTGGGATGACCCTACTCGGCAACTTTCAGGTACTGCGCTCCAGGCTTGGACTGCTGTGTCCGTGCTGTGTGGTTCCTGCTGTTCTAGCAGATGTACTTAGGTGTTTGATCTACCTGNCCTGGTGTCCAGTGACAGGACATGGGGGAATGGTTCAATGCTGCATCAGGGAAGGTTTAGACTGGACATTCAGAAGTATTTCTTTACCGAGGGAGTGGTCAAAGATTGGAACAGGCTTCCTAGGGAGGTTGTCAATGCCGCAAGCCTATCGGTGTTCAAGAGGCGTTTGGACAATGCCCTTAAAGATACACTGCAAGTTTTGGTCAGCCNAGAGAGCTGTTCCTGAGGAGGAGAAGTGGAGGGAGAGGTGCAGTCCGTTCTCCCTGGTGTCCAGTGACAGGACATGGGGGAATGGTTCAATGCTGCATCAGGGAAGGTTTAGACTGGACATTCAGAAGTATTTCTTTACCGAGGGAGTGGTCAAAGATTGGAACAGGCTTCCTAGGGAGGTTGTCAATGCCGCAAGCCTATCGGTGTTCAAGAGGCGTTTGGACAATGCCCTTAAAGATACACTGCAAGTTTTGGTCAGCCCAGAATCGGTCAGGCAGTTGGACTAGATGATAGTTGTAGGTCCCTTCCAAATGAAATTGTGCCCTTCTCTCCTCTCTTTTCTTCTCTCCCTCTCCTCCCCTCTTCTTTGTGGATAAAGCCAAGCTTTCCTCTGCTGTGTTGGGTGCTTCTGAGAGCTGCCTTTAGCCTGTACCTCTGGCCACCTTAGTTGTGGCAAAGCCTTTGCTATAGAAGAGGAGAACTACAGAAACCTGTCAGAAACATCGGCATTACTCAGTATTGAAAATGACCTTGTTTTGCACGTGATGCTGGAAGGTGACCTTTTAGTTCCCTTTTGTCATTCCGTTAGTTAGTGTTTTAGAAAAAAATCACGTGATTTCTGGGTCCTGTCCTGTAGAAATAGAAACGAAAAAGTTCTTGCACGTGAGCTCGAGTAGTCACAGGGTGGCGGTCCCAAACAATTACCTGGGGATGAAAACAAATTCTCTTTTTTGTGGGGAGCAAAGTTCTCTTGTTTTCAAGGACTTGGAACGCATTGATTCACTAGAAGAAATGGTGAGAGAGTAAATGCTAACATCTTTTGCAGTGTTGGACAAAAGTGGATATTTTTCACTTACAGTGACCTTATTACTCTAAACCATGTTTTTGGTATTATACCAGGGGTTTTGTGGAAAATATAGGAAAATAATGCAGACAAGCATTAGCAAATGTCCATGCAGCATTCCCTAGGGAGGGCTCGAATATACAATGTGAATATCTCCTGAGGTTATGTCATATCATACGATATGTCATTTATCATCTATATCGTGTATCGTATATCATATAGTGCTTGGGCTAATTGTAAGCTTGGAAGGGCTGCTCTTCCAGTCTTCACGGAAAATTAGTGCAGCGTTTTGGCTTATGTTCATGGCACCATCAGCTTGTTCCAGAGGAGGAGAAGAGGCAGTGGTCGTTACGGTAAAATCTGCAGAAATACGTATGTGCTGTTCATACATTTTCTAATACAGGTGGGGTTTAATGTAGCACCTCCAAGATAGGTCAGTGCTCGTGAGTGGAGTGAAACTTGCTGCAAGCCCAGCTGCTGCAATGTGAATGCACGGTGTGTATGTGATGATAGACTATGTGCTGGGAGCTTCCCAGGCAAGCAGGAAAGTGTCATCTTTTCCCCCCGAAAATTTGCAACCTAGCTCCTAGACTAAACATCATGAGAAATGGCAGTGTGAGAGCTCAGCAACGCTGTATTACAAGAGAAATGCTTCCTGTGCTTAATTTTGTTCATGACTAAGCGTGACCGGGCCGTGCAGAAGCACTAAGCTAGCTTGGCCTGCAGTGAGCTCTCCCCTCTGGGCGGAAAGAGGGTGAGGGATCCGTGAGCCCCCAGCCGGGTGATTAACTGCAGCCTGTTCTACTAATGATGCACCTTGCATTTTGTTTCCTTTTCAGCGCTTGTCATGGCTGTCCTGCGCTTCATTCAGCTGAAGCCCAAGGTGCTGAACCCTTGGCTGAACGTTAGCGGCCTGGTGGCGTTATGCTTGGCCTCTTTTGGGATGACCCTACTCGGCAACTTTCAGGTACTGCGCTCCAGGCTTGGACTGCTGTGTCCGTGCTGTGTGGTTCCTGCTGTTCTAGCAGATGTACTTAGGTGTTTGATCTACCTGTGATGTGAGCTCAGAAGGTAACGTGCCTGGCTGTGCCCCTGCCCCAGCAGGTGCAGCCTCCTTGTACCTGCTCTGCCACCTCTGTCTGCTGCTTACGTGGCTCCTGTGGCATGCTGAGATGAAGGGCCACAATCATTTTCACGTGTTCCTGGCAGGATTTGCACCTGCATGCTTACACTTCAACTGCCAAGAGCCAGAGCAGGGAGAACTTACTGAATCTCTTGAGCCCTCGGGGTTGGCACAGGTGGTCCTGGGTGGAAGGATCGAGCTGGAAATTTACACGTGCCTCTGTGTGAACAGATGCACAGCCGCCCATACAGATTCAGCAGACAGTCCCGTGTCCTTTCGTTAAAATACACGTTTAAATCTACCTCCTGCTTGTCCTCAGACTGGCCACGAGAGGGACACAGCAGAGGAGTGCTATGACTAATGTGACAGGTACCTGGATGAGGTCCCTCCGATTATTCTCAGTCCGTTCTGCAACGTTATATAGACAAACGAACAAGCCGTCAGTGCCACAGCGTTCCTCTGTAGGGTTGGGTGCCCACAGTGATCATGAGCGTGTCTGTTAGGTCTGCAGTGAAAATCAAGGCACCAGAGTCGGTAGCATTTGGGTTTCCCCATCCCACTGCTGTCTTTGATGCTCTGCCTCTCGCTGGGGTGCAAGTAATGACCCCCAGTAGCGGCAGGAGCTGAGATAGGTCAGTGTGGGCTGGCTTCTTTCCTGGCTTTGCAGGCAGGAGCTGTTTTTCCTGCCAATAAAAAAAGGTACTTGTGAAGGGTGAGTAACTGTTTGGGTTGTGGAGCAATTGCAGGAACTTTGTGTCCTTTATAGTTGTTTTTTTTTTTTTTTTTTTTTTTTTTTTTGAATGAAGTGTGAGATAACTTGGCTGTTTTGGACCTGGTCTTCCTAACTCCAGAGCACAAGCCAAAAACTTGCTCTTGTTTTTTCATGAGAGCTTCCCAGCTAGGCACTGTGAGGCTTTTGTAACGGCCTTGTCTAAGTGCGAGAAGAGTATTTCTGATACAGGGCAGGCACTAGGAAGCAATTTCAACCTCTCCTTCCTTGGTTAGCTACTCGGAGCAAATGGTCGTTATTTGACTTTGACACGACTTTGAATCATGCCTTGTTATTAATTCTGAACAAATTATCCACTCCTTGTTAGTTACCAGTATCCTTGCCAAACCGTGAAAAGCATGTGGTGATGAGACGTTAGTCCGCGCTTTTCCCTGCCTGACTGCTAAGCTGAATGTGGCATTAAATGGTATTTATGGAAAATTACAGATTGTGTGTGTTAGAGGGACATTATGGCTGCGAGTCCCTTGCAGTGCAGGCTACCTTGGGAAAGGCAGCTCAATTACAATTTTGCATGTACTATGATTTGGACCTACCCATGAAAAAAAAAACAAATCCAGGTAGGGAGGAGAGATCAGTGGAAGCACAGTAACTAGGCTTATCTTGTAGATGGCGTCTTGTGTGATGAGAATTTGTTAAATCACCAAACAGGAATGAAGACTGCAGGGAGGAATTGCAGACCACTGATTTCTTTTCTAGAAAAGACTCAGAGGCAGAGGGGAAAGGGAAATTGTTTGGCTTAAGCCCTGTCCATCCTGGGCTTTCTGAATGAATTTGCAGGCTCAAGGGATCTCTTTGCAGATCCTTGCTCATTGAACCTGGCTGTCCTTTTGCCTTGCCTTGCACGGTCACCAAGTCCCGCAAGGCACAGGAGCACAAGGAGCAGAGAAGCACTTGCACTCCGGAGAGGTTGGGTTCCTATTGCCTCAGACCCCAGTGGTCGAGGATGCGCGGGAGAGGGAACAAACAGTCAAGCTTTTCGGTGGGAGAAACTTCCTAAACCAGGCCCATGTGTTTTGGCTTGTGCTAGCTCAACGGAGGTTTCAGGGCTCTGGATACCCTCTGCCCCAGGCAGCACTGCTGCATGCAGCTGGCGATGAAGGTTGCACAGTTTGCTTCCGTTGCAGGGAGCTGTACAAGACCCCAGCGGGTTGTCCTTGCCTGCCCTGGCCATCGCATTGAGCCAAGGAAGGATTTATTTCTGAGCTCTGTGTTGGTGAGTCTTGTCAGGGAGCTGTAGAGGCAGTCCCCAAGCAACTGCATTTTCTACTGTGCTTGGGCTTTGGGCAGAAGATCTGCTTGACTGTGACAGCTGTCAAGTCATCTTGGTTATGTACACCTTACACCTCTGCCAGAAGAAATGATATAGCATCTGTGACTCACACCCCAGTGATTCCCACTGTCCTCTATCCCACCACAGCAGCAGTCCAAGGTAGCTCGCAGATAATTCCTGTTGCATCCAAACGATCATCATTTTGTTTGTTCCTAGCTTTCCAACGATGAGGAGATCCACAATGTGGGCACATCGCTGACCTTTGGTTTTGGGACCTTGGCGTGCTGGATCCAGTCTGCCCTCACCCTCAAGATCAACCTGAAGAATGAAGGACGGAAAGTTGGGATTCCACGAGTCGCCCTGTCGACCAGCATTACCCTCTGCGTGATGCTCTGTATCCTTTTGTCCCGCTGCCTGGGAAGCCAGGTATCATACATGCCAACACTCTACAGCAGGGAACACTGGCTCTTCTCACATCCATCTTAGGATCTCAAAGCACTTAGGAATGCTGCTCAGCTTGTCTTCATGGCATGATCCTGTGATTGCTTCGTTTTGCTACTTGCTACATTTTACCAGGATGCACTGCTTCACAAACGGGCTCACTTCCTTCATACATGTTTCTGAAACTTCTTAGTGGTGTCCAAAGTGGTTACAATATTGAATAGTATCTGCGTGATTTGATGGCACCACTGCTTACCCTACACATAGCATTTAAGGTTATGCAAAATATTGAGATAAAAATTCTAAGGAGAACAAAGGAGGAAGGGAAGAAATCGGGTTTCTGAAGATGAGAAGATTTTGATGCGTTTGTTGCAATGTTCCGGGGTGCTACATCCAGCTGTGCCTTTTAAGACAGTTATCACAGTCAAGAGCTGCTAGGTCATGTGGACTTTGGGTAAGACTCGGTGCTTTAGAAATGGGATTTGGGCTGTGGGGTCTGTGGTCACTCAGGCTGGGTGTGCCTGTGGCTTCCTCTCCACCTTGTGCCTGTCAGCCCCACTCCAGCCCTGGGTACTCATGTGCCCTGGGTGTTTGCTCAGGATGGGTTCGTTCACTGTATAGTTGCGTCAGTGTTAGTGCTGGGATAAGCAAGAGGGCAAGGATAAATGGCAAGGAATAGGCTGATCCCTGAAGAGGGGGGTTAGCTTGTTTTAAAACAATTCCTTAATCACTTGGCTGGTTTTGAACATTTCAGCCGGCGTCCAGACGAATAGAAGACTGGCGTGAAGATGTGCTGTCAGTCACCTCTTAAGCTTCCTTGGAAAAATTTGTAGCTGATCATCACACTTTGGTGTATGTAATGTGGGAGTTTGCCTGATTCTTGTGGTGCTCCCCTCCTTTCCTTGCCCTCAGCCCATACCTCCCCCTGGGTCTGTCTGGGGTAAGGCCGCATGTGAGGAGCGGGGCCGGGCTGCTGCCATGCTGCTGTCTTTGGAGGTTTGTGCCAGGAGCATCTGGGAAAGCCAGGGCGTAGCTGCTCCTGTGCCGACATGCTGTGGCTGCTCCCGGCCCAGCCTTCCCCAGCCGGCTGCTTGGCACCGAAGGCCTTGGGCCCTTCGTGGGGCGGGGGGGGCAGGCTGATGCAGCAGTCCCATCCCACCCGTATCCACACACTGGCTTTGCAAAGGCTCGGGGTTGGCTCCCCTTCCCGTGCAGCTTGTGCATAACCCTTGCGCTACAGAGAAAGTAGAAGATCCTTAAGCCAGACACAGTACGCTGTTCGCCGAAATCAAGCTTTGGTTGCTTACGCTACGCTCAAGACAAAAAGCCTCCGATTACCTGCTTTGTGCAGTTAAGCGTGGGAGAGGCTGCACGTTTGCTTGTCTTACCTGTGTAAGATGCAAGATGTGTGTTCCTGAAGTGCAGAGGAAGTCCTGAGAGATGGGAGAGCCAGTAGGTTTAGAGGAGATGCGCGTCGGGCTAGGGCAGGTCCCTAGCTCGGGAAGGTGTCCTCTGCTTTAGAGAAGCTGAGAATTGCTTTTATGGAGTCCTCCAACGTAACCCGAGGCACAGCAGTGAGACCCTGATGCCAGGCAATACACAGTCCAAGCACCACAGGTACGTGTGCCTGGAGGACAGTTTCTGGCTCTGACAGCACGCGTTTTCCTTTCCATACAACATGCCATAGCGTGTAGACAGATGCTTCCGTATTTCCCAGAAGGGATGACTTTTCAGGTGATGTGAAGAGAAGGAAAGATTGCAGAGTGTAGGTTGCAAGGTGTTCCCATTGCCTGTGGTGCAGAGATCTGATCCAGTTCCCGCTGGGAGGATCCTGGCAGGTAGGGGTGGCCCGCAGCCAGATCCCCAGCTTGATGGCGCTCTCACTGTCTAGTTGGATGTTCAAGCAAGTCATTGACTTCTCTGCACCTAAGTCTTTCCCTCTGTAAATGTTTATCAGCCTGAATTGAGATCAGGAAGCCTGGTCCGTAGAGGAGAGCTGCTGCGCTCCATGGGCGTTGTTGGACACCTGACATCCCTTCCATCTCTGGCTCCACATTCCCGCTCTCCTGATGATGGCTGGCTGGGCTGACTGTCATCCAGCTGACTTGAAGATTTTATTGCCTTCCCTATTGGCTTTTCTCTCATCCTGGTTGGTGTCTCTGCTCCCGCTAGTTCTCCTTGACTTTACTCTTCCAGATTTCATCCTCATGGCACAGGGCATCCACATACACGCTTCCAGGATCCAGTGGGGTCTGGTGATGTGCTTCCTGTGCTACTTTGGCACGTTTGCAGTGGAGTTTAGGCACTACAGATTTGAGATCGTTTGCTCCGAGTACCAGGAAAACTTTCTGAGCTTTTCCGAAAGCTTATCGGAAGCCTCCGAGTACCAGACAGATCAGGTGTAGCCTGTCCTTTGGTGGGGGGGAGGGGGGCAGGTGTGGTCTTGTGGGTTAAACATGACCTCATTTACACTCTTTTGATTAGTTTTTCATGTGCAATCATGGTTGTATTGCCAAAGGGCTCTGAGGGTGGCTGTCTCAGCAAGGGCCAAACAAAAATAGCTGTCTGCTGAAAGAGGAGTGGATTCTTCTCAGCGGCAGCGTGAGAGAGCACAAACTGTTTGGTTTGTGCTACCAGCGACTCTTTCTGAGTGGCTCTGTCACGCTCCTGTTGTTCAAAACACTCAACAGCAAGTCCCTATGATGCCCCTCTGAAGACAGACACTCCTCAGCTTGTCCTGCAGAGGAGGAGATGAAGGAAACGGACTTCTCCGGGCACCGACTCTTCAGGAGTTGACAGTTCCCGAGTCACCAGACGACATCTTTCCTGTGTTTCTTGCGTTGTTTCCTTTGCTGCCAACTGTTGTAATCTGGTAGGATGAGAAAGAGTGGCTACTTCTTCTGGACTTGGAATCGGGCAGTGGAAGACCCCGACTGACTGGCCTTTTACGGCGAGCAGGCAGGCGTTTCTTCCAGCCTGGAAAGCAGCCGACGGTAAAGCCGGGTTTGGGAGAAACTGTGCTGTGATCAGGAAAGGAGACTTGGCCAATGCTGCCTCCTAACTGGACAGACCGGCCCCAGGCCAGAGGAGGTGGCACAGTGGGGTGCTGTGCTTGGCTTTGTCTTTCAGACCCAGCAGCAGGGGCTGGTGGAAGCGAGGTGCTGAATTCAGATGGGAATGCCTGCATGCTCTGAAGATGACCCAGAAAAGGCTGCTCTTTCCACGTATGTAGTGGTTCCACCACATATTGTGTGTAATTATTTCAAAAGCTTTTTTTTTGTTTTGTTTTTTTTTTGTTCACTGTGGGAGAAAACATTGTGGGCTCGCCTGCAATGAGAACAGAACCGTTGCAGCTGGTTCTGGGCATAGGGTTTGGTTTTGCTCCTTGTACAATTACAAGTCAAACTTCTGACACGCTGACACTAGGCCTGGGCTCCGGACCCCGCAGTGTGGCCAGTTGTCGTGAGTGGAATGTGCCCCAGTTTCGGAGGGCTTCCGAGGCGCAGGGAGGCAGTTCTGCCCCCCCGGAGGTTGGCTGATGCGGCCTGAGGGCTGAAGGTGCAGGACGGGAAGAGCAAAACCAGAAGGGCTTCTCCCTCCCTCAAGGGAGGTATTCAAACAGAAGGTCTGTTTTCAAAGAGAAAGCAGGAGCTCAAAGCCCTGCCTGAAAACCTGGTCTGGGGAAGGCTGCTGTACTGGCTGGGCAGGGCAGCGGTGGGAGCTGCTTCTCACGAACATAGCTTCTGTTCTCCTTCGCGAGTCGGGCTCAGCTTAGGCTTGCATCTTGTCTGAGCTGCAGGAAAACAAGTGGAAATGAAAACGGTGGCAAGACATTTGAAAGGGAGCTCTTCCTGCCCCGGGGCACTCCTGAGAGAGGGGACAAGGCAGGAGGGCGGTCAGTCTTCTGCAAAGATGAGGTCTCGCATGAAAGAGAAACACTTGAGAGAACTTCTGCCAAAACTGGTCGACGTAGAAAGACTTAAGCCAGCCCTTTACCTTCTGTGAGCCAAAATTTGTTCTCAGGCAGCTGTGTTACAAACCCAGAGCATCTGCAGCCGTCGGAGGGTGGCCGTGGGACTGCTGAAGGCCTCCTCCTTGTAGCTGTGTCGTTAGTGGGACGCTTTCCCGGAGGGACGTGCTGAGGGTGGTCCAAGGGCACGGCAGCGTTAAGGCGCAGGGCCCCCCAGCAGCTCCTCCTGGACAGCCTGCAGAAGGTGCAGCGGGGGCCCTGCTGCGCGGGCACACGCATCCGATGCATACGGAGCACAAAGTAGTGATTTGTTTTAAGGGTGTTTTACTGTAAATAGTCCACTATGACTTCTTTTTTTTTTTTTAAGTCAACTAATGCTCTCAGTTTATCATTTCATATTTTGTAATTTTATCAGAGGAAAGAAAAAAACGATGTTTGTAAATTTTTTATTTTTTTTTTTCTTTCTTTCTTTCTCTCCTCTTCCTATATGCAATCCAAACTGAAATTCAGGTTTTTGGTGATAACTCCGTACATTTCTAGAGTATTTCTAACAGCACATTTCAGTACAACTAAATGACAACTGATACACACTGAAACATGACCACTAAATAAAAGTGCTTTTATGGAGAAAGTGAGTTTTATTTTTGTCCCCTACCCCATGCATAGCTTTCTGATGGCACAGGCGAAACAAAAGGTGAATATTTACAGTGTCACGATTAAAATCAACACTTAAGAAAGCCAGGGACTATTCAGCCATGCAGATACGCTTACTGTAACGGTGCTCGTTAGCAGGCTCTTTCTAGGAGGAGGATCACAGTCATTGCCCAGCCCAGAAAGGCATCCGGACTAGCTCCCTGACAGCCTTACCTGCTGTAGAAGGGCAGCACGGGCATTTTGGGAGGAAACCACACCGTGCCAATCTCCTGCTTGTTTCTCTGCACAGCATCCTCCCTCAAGAGGGACAGATGTAGGTGTAGGTCAGAGCTCAGGAAGGCGACACGCACATTAGTACTCTACTTTGGATGTCCGTGAGTGCGAGCTCAAGCGCAGCCACACAGACATGAGTAAGGAGCAAGTGACACCCATGCCCAAAGCGGCAGGAGCAGGGAACTGGGCTTTCGGACTGCTTCTGCTATTGCAGGGTATAACCTAGCTGTGCCTCTGCACAGCCCCTGCTGAGCCCCTGCTGAAATTGTACGACAGTCAGATGTTCACGGGTCTTAAAAAAAAAATAAAATAAAAAAAAAGATTTGCCTTTAGGTGCTGGGATCACTGGTGATAGACAGAAAGGCTAAATACTGGGATGGAGTATAACCAGATGGAATACCGGGATAATGAAAGCAACGTTGCGTTTTTTATTTACTACATCAGGAAAAGCTCCACGACCATCTGCTATCAACTGGCACCATTTAGGCAGGGTGAGTGAAAAGGTCAGGGTTCTAATTCTTACTACATGCAGCAGGATGTGTCCCTCAGGAGCAGTTGTTTGTCGAGGTTTGCTCACAGCTGGCCAGTGCTATGAACGTGCGACAGGCTGATGGTGGCTACTGAGAAGGAGCTCCGCAGGTTAATGCTAAGGGAGATATTTCAGAAACGTGGTCAAGCTGACTTTGATGTTCAGCCAGTTGGATCCCATGGCCCAGCACCACAATGCAGCAATGAGAATTTAACTTTTAAAGCTACATTTATATACACTCTGCTTCATGCTGGTAGGCTGGCAGTGTAGCTCTAAGCAGCTTCCAGATGCAAGTTGTACTGCTTTGTACCTAAACCTGCCATGATATAGCAAAGATTTAAGTTGTTCCTGGTCTAAAGAGCTTGCCTGCAGCAAGGGCTGGCTTCTTCTGTGGCAGCCCAGACCTACTGTATTGTAGCCCCCATTTGGCATTTTCCTTCGGGCAGCCTAAACCCTCTAACTTTGAAAGTGTTGACTTAGCCAGCAACCCTGTCTGCAGGGAGAAGCTCATGTCCCCGGGGGTCCCTCGGGGACAGGAGGACACACACCTTGTTTGCAGACACCCGGAGCTCATGGTGGGATGTCTCAGCACCAGAGTTCAATGGGAGGGAAATATCCCCTGAGCTAATTGCTTGCTGGGAAAAGGAACAGCAGGGCTCACGGGTGCTGCTCTCACCCTGTTCCTAGTTCCAGCTGGCTGCTGCAGGCCTCTGTCCCACTGCACCGGTGACCCCACACCGTCCTCTCCCTCCATATCTGCCTGCACTAGTCAGTGGTCCGGGACGTGACACGGGTTTGGTTTTAAATTCTCATTATGGACAAAATTACCGAAAGTTACACGAAGACAATTCAGGTGAAGCACAGTCTTTTCTGCGTGCGCGGCTTTTCCTAGGCGGAGGGAGGCAGTAAAAGTTCAGTGAAGGATGAGATGAGGCTGTAGTATGATTTCTCATCGTCCGTCAGTCCCGCGTTGCCTGGGCGGATCACCACAGCCACGTGAGTATCCGCTTCCTCCGCCGCGTTGGCTTCTGTAACAGAGGTGGGGAGGGCGTAGATCAGACGTGCTTACCAACCTCTCTTTAAGGCCTGCAGGTGCCCCAAAACACTGAAGTGCTTTTAAAGGTTGAGACCGCGGGAAGGGTGTTTGCACATGGCGCTGCAGGGCTCTAGCGAGGGACCGGCTCCCAGGACACCTGCTGTGGATGACTGTACCTGCTGCGGATGACTGTACCTGCTGCATAAGGCAAGTGGACGGGAGGTGGCTGCCTTGCCACCTCCTCCCCTCTCCCGGCTGATGCCTGTCCAAGGCGCCGTGCAGGCAGCACGTACTGGCAGTTCAGTTCTGGCCATGAAGAAGCTGGCCTGTGGCTGGGCTGTGGCGTCAGCGGGTCCAGCTCCCCGCCTGGGGTCACTTCTCACGAGCTTCCTCTGCTCCCCGAGCACAGCAAGAGGCCACAGGAAGACCGAGGAAAAAGGCGGTAACTGCAAGTTCCCACCAGTTCCGCTGCCAGGGCTGGGGAGGAGGTAAGGGCTAACTCCTGGGGAGTGAGCTGTCTTAGACTGAGATCACAACCCAGTGCCATTTCTGCCAGAAAGATGTTTCCAGCAAAGGCAAGAAATTAAATTAGCTTCCTGAGCCTGGCTTTCCAGGGGTCAAGTCTTGGCGACCAGGAGCAACGTTTCCCTGCTGCTGAACACAACCTAACAGCAAGTGGCACACAGAACCAGCCACCGCGCATGCCACACAGCGCCACAGGAGACATCATCCGTTCCCCCCGCCCATGGGTTACCAAACCCACGGACCCTGTTTGTAAATGGGGCGCTCCGACTGCTTCAGCAAACGCCCCGCTCAGCTTTGACGGTATCTGCTTGCTTGCTGGTGCAAGGGAGGATTTTCTACTTGACCTATTTTCCCTCATTGCCACGCTGTGCACAGATAACCCGCTGCTGTGTGAGAGCCTGGATGCGTAAGGAAGGAGCGTGGCAGCAGCTAGGGGGGGATGGCAGCAAAGAAAGGCGGTCTGCAGCTTTTCTGGGGTGCTTGTGACGCATCAGCAGCGTGCGCTCAAGGAGCACCTGCCTCCCTCGCACAGGTGAGAGCCCACAGGACTGGCAAGTCACCTACCTCGAGGGACATCCGTCAGGAAGAGGATGTTATTGGTGGCGCACCCAATACTGGCGGCAATCCTTCTGTAGCTTTCACTTTCTACCTTGGGGCCTATTTTGGTATCAAAGTGGCCATCAAAGAGCTGAAAGAGAGAGAAAAGCAAAGGCGGTTCCTGAGCGTCACCTGACGAGCAGGGCTAGACCTCACTCCTGAGCAAGACAGCCCCTCTCCTTTCTACCACAGTAATTTGGGGCGGGGGGAGCAATGCAGCCGTGCCGGCGTGCTCAGCCGGCTGAGCTCAGCTCCCCCGGACCCACCTCCCTGTCCCAGACGCTACTCGCGAAGCGTTACAGCGGGGGCAGTTGTGGGAGGGAAGCGCTCTCCCGAGGGAGAGCCCGTAAGGAAGGTGGTACGGTTATCTACCTCTAGGATATCACCTTCTGTAGAGTAGCCGAACAGAAGCTTCTGGGCTTCGATGCTGCCTGAGGAGTAGATATAGACCTTCATCCCTGCTTCCCGCCACTTCCGGATGGCTGGAACCACGTCTTCGAAGATTCTGGAGCAAAACAAGGCAGCAGGTAAGGGCAGACCCAGAGGCAGACCTTCAGCCAGGCAGAGTGACAGCTGTCCCGTTAGTTTGGAAGGGGACTTAATTTTCCATCTGTTGAAGAGCTTCTGCAGCTGGGGAGCCTGTATCAGCAGCAGGCGGTGTATTCTTAGCCCCAGCCAACGGAGCAGCTTATTCACTGCTACACAGGCAGCAGCTCTGAGGAGCCGCTTCAGACACTTGGCAGGAGTTTCTTCGGCACCTTCAATGTGGAGAGGGGGCGAAAGGTTGCCATCCTGTCGCTTTTCTCTGCGAGGGAGGAACGAGGGGGAGGACAGGGGAGACGGGCTCTTGCACCCAGAGTCCCGCCTGCCCTGCAAGCTACGAAGGTTTCCCCGCTGGTAAAGAGCTATGGCCGTAAGCTGCACCCCCAGGGGGCAAACCCATGGCACAGATTCAGGCTCTGACCGCGTGTAGGGAGGAGCCGCGAGGAGGCTGCAGGAGCTTAAATGAGCGGCACCGCACGAACTGTCCGAAGCCAGACAACAGCTCGGGAAAGGAGAGTCCCCTAAGGGACTCAGGTCAGAGCTAGTTCAGAGTCAGGTCGTACTGCCCGCGGGCCACTGCGCCCCCGGCTTAACTGCACCGCAGAGGGGTGAACCAGCTCCCGTTCATTAGGCAGCAGCACCCCCTCCCCTTATTCTTCTGGCCTTGCAGAGTGCTAGGAAGGCAGGATATTCATCTGGCAGTGGGCTGGAGTCTCAAAACGTGACCTCTGTCTAACTCCTGGGTAGTCGTTGCCCGCAGACAAGCCCAGAAGCGGGGAGCAAAGGTGTGAGAGAGGGAAGGAGGACCAAAGCTACGTAACTGCTAATGGACACGTCTCTTCGTTCCCTCATACCCTTATTTATACCATGAGACCTCTTCAGTGGTGCACCTACACGTATGTAAAAGCTCTTCGTATGCAAAGGACGTTTACAAGACGATCCGTGTACTGGGAGAAACTGAAGGCTAAAGGATGCGCAAGCGGGACAAAGCAAGGCTGACAGTAAGTCCTTCAATAATACATGTCATGGTTGATAAGGAAAGGCCACAAACAGCCTTGGGAGGGCAGGGAGGGAAGGGCAAAGAGTCTGATATGGCAGAAGGATAGAGAGAGGAGATGGAGGAGCGGTGATCCCCAGGGAACCGAATTTTCATCCCAGTCCAGATCACAGCCTTGCCCCCATACTGCACAGCTCTGGGTGGTCACTTCGGGATCCCCGCGAAGCAGATCTGAACACCTGAATGCCTGAAAAAAGACAGTTCCAAAGAGATGCAAGAGAAAGCGTTCGGCTGAGTTTTGCAGACTTGCAGCAATCAGCTGCCCCTTCCTTCATCCCCGGTTTCTTGGCCATCTGCTCAGGGCCTTGCTATTAAAAAAACCCAAAACATTCTTTGTCATATTTATTAAATGTCTCTAGTGTCAGGTGAAAATATTTTGAGGTTGTAAGGCACTTGCAGGAACTCCCAGCCACCCTCACGTCTCCACGTGCCGGATTCAGTGCCTGGATTTCAGGCGCTGATGGGCCAGGTATAGCTGGGTGACGGGGAGACTTCCGAGATCGCGCTCCTTAGGTGCTGCCAAGCAGCAAGGCTAGCTCCGCGGTTTTGGGGCCACTATAAGACAACTAGCCCTGTTTTTTAAACGAAAACCAACAGGATGGCTGTCCCTCTTGACTCGCTTTTGGGTTTTGTTGCTTTCTCTGGTGGATGTTTATATTTTTCTCTGAGCTCTTTTTCTTCTTCCTCATTCTTCCTTCGGCAAAAACACTTTGTGAACTTAAGGGTTCATTTTACTTCCTTAGGAACTTGAAATGCATAATTTAACCGAGTATCTTTCCACCTAAATAAGAAGATCAGGCTTAACTCCAGTGGTCCCTGCTTATGCACCCCTGTGTGTGGCTGGAACATAAAGAGGAGCCTAAAGACAAAAAGAAGTGGAAAGGCAGAAAACGTACAGGTAAGAGACGAAGCAGGAGGAAACAACTGAAAGGACCTGACCGCACCAACCTAGCTTGTTCCAAAACGTGGGTGCAATTCATGGCTAAAAAATGGAAGACGGAGAACTGTAATAAGTTCATACTTGTGCCTCGGTCTCTTGGTTTACCTAGAAATCTCTGTAGTGAAACATTGAGCCGTTTTCTGACTTTTGAATGCAGAAGACAGCTGTCCCAGATGAGTGTGCCGCCAGTCGTGGGAGCAGAATCACCCCCTGTCACGCCTCCGTTACCTTGTTCTGTTTCTCGGACCCCGTGTCCTTTACGGACCCTGTCCAGGCGGCTGGAGAACTCGCTGTTCCCCAGCACGTACCTGACGGATATTCCTTAAGGAGAAGCACTATCACCCGCTTGTCATCATCCCAGTGGGCGCTGAGACAACTTGGTCAGCCCTGTGGCTACTGTAAGCTTTTGGTTCCCTAGATCCAAAGATTAAGCTCAATGGATTTGCGTTTCACTGCATGATCAAGTTTGAAATAAAGCGTCTGCAGCTGGTCCCACGACAGCAGCGGCCTGGCTGAAGGCATGACTGGATGGAACCGTACTGGCTTCTCCGCCAAGGTAGTAATCTTATCGGTATCTGTGCAAGGGGCTGTTCTCGGGAATAGCTTATGCGGCTGTTCTGATAACAGACATCTAGGAGAGATGCACCCCATACCTGCACCAGGGAACGGGGCTCCCACACTATTACTCACTCTCCTTTGACGTGCCCGGTTGCGTAGGCTGCCCTCCACATGTGACCCTGCAGCTGCTTCAGTGCTGTGGTCTTCCTGTCCAGAGACATCTGCCAGTGCACGTTGTCTACGACTGCCTGGATGACCCGCTCCAGCTCCTCCTCCCCGCTTCCGCTCTCCAAGGGGATCGGCACGGCCCCGTCCAAGCTGGAGTCCTCCTGAGCCTGGAAATCATCACCAAAGAGGCGAGGGAAGAGAGGGATCGGTCTCCACATCTCAATTTAGGAAAGGGGTCTAACACCTGCATCAACACGCCTCTGTACAGGACACAGCTCGAACTGCTCTTCACATTAAGGGTTACACCGTGGTTTCAATGCTTTCCTCAATGGGAAATTCAAGACTTCAGTAGTGCCTAGAAACACTTGCTTGGACTGTACTTTCCAAACCCAACAATTAGCACCGCTGTAGTTGTCTGGTAAATACTCTAACAAGAATTATCTTTGCGTAAGCATTCCATTACCGAAATTAAGGCAAAGAAGCAAATTCGTCTGTTGACTTCGGACAGCCACAGGTCTTAAATTGCTGGGCCAGGTACTCTGCCATCCCTCCGTGACACTTGCCCATCGGGCACACGGAAGCCACAGGCAGCACATGCAGCACGGGAAGGGCACAGCGCGGGCACGAGGCTGAAAAGCCGTGGTTCGATGCCCACCTGGGAGCTGTGAAGACCAAGGCAAGGTGAGGGAAGCAGCTGAGCTGCTGCCTACCAAGCACCAGCCCTTCCCTGAGCACAGCCCCAGGCTTTGGGTGCTGGAGGATCAGCCTGTTGAGGCAATCGGACTTGGGGGGGGGCAGAGAGAGGTGTGGGCCCGTGTTGGGCGACCGGCAGAGTCCGAGTGACCTGAAGTCTCAGGCATGCCGTGAAAACCCAGAGAGACACAGCGTAGCTCCGTTACTTAACCTGTTTCCTCAGAAGCCCGACATCCCGCTGGCACTCCTCCTCCTCCCAGTGAGCGCGCAGATACTCCTTCACGTTGTTTTTGATGTAAGGGAACAAGGTCTCCTGGCAGCACACAAGAAAAAGAGGCAGCTCCTTGAACCCGGCAGCGGGGAGGCTGACTTGCTTTCAAAGCCACCGTTTGCACAGGCTGGCGCGCGCGGGTGTTTTACCCACTCGAGCTTCCCCGACGGCGCTGCAGCGTGTGAAACTGCCTGCCACGGGTGTCCGTCTGCCTGGTGCAGGCCAGAGACAACCTTGGACCGAGACTGGTGCAGGCGGATTTTTTCCACAAACGCTTACGTCGCTGCAACTTTTAAATCCCAGGATGGAAAGGTGGGTGATAACTTTTCCTGGGCTTACCAAAAACCGTCTCAAATGGCAGATGCGACCCCAAGTTCCCATCGGCCGAGGAGTACAAGGCTGACCGCGTGACTCCGAACTGACCAGTTATACCGCTCTATCTTTAATGGGGTGCTTGTCCTAATGAAGGTTGTTCTGACAACACCTCCCAACTTCTCACCAGAGCTAGAGGACCTTTTCACAAGGAGTCTAGTCCAGCGACACTGAGCTCAACGGGGAACGAAACATGAACGGGAAATGGAACCGGGTTAGGGAAAAGTGCCACAGGAGAATTACAAACCTTCTCGGAGATACCAAGGGCAACCAGAAATAACTACAAATTGCTCTCATTAGTGGTGTTTCACAACTGAGAAGCCACAAGCAGCCGCTGCAGCGGCATCTCTGGGTGCAGGAAGAGCCTCAGGACACGGGGAAGGGCAGGGAGCTCCTTCCTTTGAGTACAGACCTGAGCTTTTCTTAACTGGAAAAAATTTGGGATGGGGAGGAGATGGGAGGAAACTCACCTGAGCTCATCTCCCCTCAAAGAACGGCCTGTGATGTTTTTCTCCTTGCCGTATGTCACTTTTAACTTGTCACTGAATTAGGGAAACAGTGGTCCTGAGAGTGTGATGTGGCGGCAGAACTGCATGACTTTCTGTTACTCCAATATTGCTTTTTCCACATTGTATATTTTAAAAACCATGTACGTTTAGGGGAAAGGGAAATCTCTTAAATGTCTAGAAAACTACCACAAGCTTGGCTAGGGAAACCAACAGCCTTGCAATACCCCCAGTTACTCTCTCATTTCCTTTATTTGAGCTCAGTTGCTTTCAAACTATCTTTTAAATCGTGGAAGAAAGTAAAGAGAATCCCCTGGGAAACGCAACTGGCCCACTGACTTAATTTAACTTCCCTTACAACTTGGATGTCAAAAGGTCCCAATTGCTTTCCAAAAGCAGTGTTTCATGCTCTTGTGCTGGCAAAGGGAAACTTCCCAACGGGCTCCAAAAGTGCAGTGTATTCTGTGATTCAGTGGATTTTAAAAGGGTAAAAGCCTTGACCCACTGGCAAATAACATCGGTCTGTTGTCCAAGAGGGGACAGCCATGTGACAGCTGGAGTGGTGGAGAGCCAGCGGGACAGATGGCTTACGGATGTCAGGAGCGATCCCAGGCAATGGATGTGCTAAGTTTAAAAGCTTGTGTGGAAGAAAGACTCCTTGTATCCTGCAAGGAAATACCTCCATCTCCGAGACTTCAGCCTTCGGCAAAAGCTTGCAGCTGGGACCTCCTGAATAGGTTTAACCAGGGCTGTGACTGACCCACTTCTCTTTTACCCTGGCTAGCAGGAGACCCAAGCCCGCCCGGGGGCTGTGACTGACCCACTTTCCGTCTCAGATGGCGACATCCAGCCCCGAACGTGGCTGCCCCAACCCAGCTCGGCAGGACGGAAAAACAGCCATCAGCAAACACAGCTCGACAGCCCTGCTAAGCCTTTGCAACCGGTCACAGCAACGTTAAACCCAGTACAGAGTGGTATGTTTACCATCAGTAGACACCCACGTAGCATGCTGTAATTAGTGCCTGTAGGATTTCAAGCGACCAGGGTCAACTTTCCTCTCAACGTCCATGCAAACTGTCACAAAGCTCAGTGACAATCTGCTCTTTCACAGGAGATCAGGCAAATCCCAGGGGATGTGGTTTATCAAATGACATCTCTCCCCTGCCATCTACTTTTCTCTGCTCGGGTGGACCCAGCAAAAGAGAAAACTTGGTGACCTCTAACTAGGGGCCACCAAATATTCTCTTTTCTGGTATCTTTCCTTAATCCACTCAGCAAGCGGCTCATTCTCTTTCCGTACTGTGCATATTCAATAGTTCTCATACTAGATAAAGGATTAAATGAAATCCTTTAACATTAAAGAATAAAATGCCCGCAGAACCAGCAGTGGATCTTTTCAAGGGGAAAGAGAAATTATGGAGGTTAACTAAAAAGTCCAAATGAAATAACTTCTTTCAAGCATTTGCAGGATTTCCAGCAAACTGAGTTTATTGAGAACTATAACTCATTTGGCCTGCCTGCAACAGAAAGACTTTGGGTAGGAAATTGTCTCAGGCGTTATCGCATGTTATTTGCGTGACAGCAAAACGGAGTCGAGGTGGATATAACCGACCTCATTGCACTGTTAGATGTTTAGCAACGAATCTGAGCTGTTCAAACTGTTTAAACTGAAATGTATTCAAGAGCACTGAAGAACATGGACCGGAAAGATGTAGGCCATGTTGCGCATCTGTTAAACCCTGTTAGCAGAAACACCCAGAAAGCCTGGCAAGAGGCTTCACCGCTCTGCGCGTCATGTGGGTCACAAAGCATCTGCATAAACTACTGCCAAAAGAGATCCACCAGAAGCTATAATGTCTCATGGACAAGTATAGGTTAATGCCAGGAGGGGGGATAATTCTGTGTGGTGTCTTAAATAAGGCAAATTGCTCCCACCCGTGAAGCACACAAGCCTGGACCGAGACCTCTCAGAGAGGAGGGATGCACAGCAGCTGGACAACTGCAAATTTTAATCGCATATTTACCATGTTTGCCCCTATGCCTCCAGCTGGCCTCGCAGACTTCCCCATCCCCTGCCTTCTGCACCTAGACCAACATTTTCAGCCAGTTCATAGAATTGAACCATAGGGTGGGAAGGGACCTCTGGAGATCACCCAGTCCCACCCCCTGCCAGAGCAGGGTCACCCACAGCAGGTGGCACAGGAACGCGTCCAGGTGGGGTTGGGATGTCCCCAGAGACGGAGACTCCCCCACCTCTCTGGGCAGCCTGTGCCAGGGCTCTGCCACCCTCAAAGTAAAGAAGTTCCTCCTCGTGTTCAGGTGGAACTTCCTATGGTCAAGTTTGTGCCCGTTACCTCTTGTCCTGTCCCCGGGCACCACTGCAAAGAGTCTGGCCCCATCCTCCTGACACCCCCCCTTTCAGTATTTATAAGTGTTGAGAAGGTCACCCCCTCAGCTGTCTTTTTTCCAGACTGAAGAGACCCAAATCCCTCAGCCTTTCTTCATAAGAGAGGTGCTCCAGTCCCCTCATCATCTTGGTAGCCCTTTGCTGTCCCCTCTCCAGCTGTTCCCTGTCCCTCTTGAACTGGGGAGCCCAGAACTGGACCCAGCACTCCAGGTGTGGCCTCACCAGGGCAGAGCAGAGGGGGAGGATGACCTCCCTCCACCTGCTGGCCACACTCTTCTTGATGCCCCCCAGGATGCCATTGGCCTTCTTGGCCCCAAGGGCACATTGCTGGCTCATGGTCATCCCGTTGTCCCCCACGACTCCCAGGTCTCTTCCCACAGAGCTGCTCTCCAGCAGGTCACCCCCAACCTGTCCTGGAGCGGGGGGTTATTCCTCCCCAGGGGCAGCACCCTGCACTTGCCCTGGTTGAATTCCATAAGGTTCCTCTCTGCCCAACTCTCCAGCCTGGCCAGGTCCCGCTGTTTGAAGCCTCCTCCTAGGCATGGGATGCCGCTCGTACGTATTCGCCGTGAGTACGGTCCTCCTTGTCGGTTGACGTGCTCTCTGTGCCACCCTCCGCCGTGCTTCCCGTGGAGGAAGGACATACACGTCTGGTGACGCGGGAGGCGTCCGACTGTGCCACCCTTTCGAAGGGAGAAGGCAGTGGGGAAGGCTGCGGTAGCGCTTCAGGGTTCCCGCGACCTCGGGAGAGGGGCTGCAGCTCCAGCTGCTCTGAGCTGGAGGGGACAACAGGGGTGCTCTCCCCAGAGAGCTCTCCAACTGCCCTGTCGCCGCGAAAAAACACACAAACAAACAAACAAAAAAAAAAACCCCAAACCCTTCACTGAACTGCCCTGGATCTGAACAGCTCCCCGGCCCGCAGGAGGGCAAGACGGTCGGTAAAACGAGACGGGTTTTCTCCTGCGCGTTACTCAGAAACCTACAGAAAACGTGGCACGGGCTCACGCGGCCGGAGGGGGCTGCGGCCCCGGCCGAGCCGCTCCCCCCGCGGGGGGCCCGTGGCAGCCAAG
>VXBH01004779.1:0-35526 GCA_013400035.1 Rynchops niger
CAGCATTTGTATTCGCGTTGTGTGGTTATTCACTGCAGCTTCTCCATTCCAGGCAGTTACTGAAAGACCCCCAGGTGTTATTTGCAGGGTACAAGGTCCCGCACCCGCTGGAACACAAAATTATCATCCGCGTCCAAACCACCCCCGATTACAGCCCCCAGGAAGCGTTCACCAACGCCATCACGGATCTGATCAGCGAGCTCTCCCTCCTGGAGGAGAGGTTCAGGGTAAGCTTGTTGCTTTTTCTTTAAAGTCTTTCAGCTTCTTGCAATTAAAAATTAAAACACAGGGGAGGAGTACTGTAGGTTAGAGCTGGCCAATAAATTAATCAAAGCCAAGCAGTGTACCTCAGCTCCTGTCAAGGCGTGGTGGAGCTTGTCTGCTCTTAATTAAGGGTTATTGGCATGCCCATCAGGGTTCAGTGGGTGCTCTGTAATTCTCTAGATGGCCAGCATTGGTTTTCTCACACTCTTATTAGCGTAGAAAACAATTTTCTGTTCTTCCAAGTGTTGGTTTGGTTGGTTTTATTTCTCCTGCCAAAACTCTGGGACAGCATTTTTTTTTTTTTTTTGGACTGCTTTTCGTAGCTTCTGCCCAACTGTGCAATTGTATTTATTTAGCCCCTGATTTTTGAGACTTAATCTGCCCGAAAGGTTATTCGGAGAAAACCGGGAGGGCTATGAATAGGATGCTGTCTGTAGTGTTCTCCCATATGCTGGTAAAAGGTAACAGTGCACCAATTTTGTAAATATATTTTGATATTAAGTATTATTTTGTGTTTTGGTGTCAGTTTCCACTGATGGTTTTGTGGTTCCTCTTCTGTTTCACAGAACACTGTTACGAATGTTTAAACTAACCTCCTCCAGCACAGTAACACTTCTTGTCTTAGCGTATGTATTTTTCTTTGTGTTTTACAGGTTGCTATTAAAGACAAACAAGAAGGAATCGAGTAAAATCATCCCCTTTAGAGTGGAGTATACTTGTGAGGCAGACTGATGTGTGTGTTAGTTGAATGTTATATTTAAACCTCCATTCATGGCAAATATTTTCTCCCTTATCCCACTTACGTTTAATTTTTGACAGTAGCAGCGGTATTTTGCGTCTTTTTTTTTTTTTGTATACTAGACGGGCACTTTGCCAAGAGGATAAATGTCTTGTTTGATTTGATGGATAAGTCATTAAAATGATTTCTACTTTTCTAATTGGACCCTTCAGGCAAATATTTGTACTGGGCTGTTGGCAAGTTTATTGTGAGTGTACTCTCAGGATGAGAAACTGCTGCATGAGAGGGGTAGATGAACCCCCTGCTTTTCAAAAAGTCTAGGCACTGCCAACCGAACTGGTATTTTGTTTTATTAAGTGTCATTTCTATAAAACAAATGCACAAATTGTGAAAACATACCATAAAAGAAACCAGATGTTTACAATGACTTGATGAGTTTAACAAACTCTTACCGTTATTTTTTCTCTTGCACATAATAGCTGGTCTAGAAAACTTCATGGTTACATGGGTAACAGTCACTAATACTGCACTATTTCAAAGCACGGGAATGAAACTCTGGTACAAGGAACTATGACTTCTTCCAGATTGCTGTTATGTTCACACTAGTTAGAACAACAAGGTAAGTGAAAGTAGGGTCTGAAACCACGTTGTTTATTAGGACTTCAGTCAGCTGCTCCCCATTGTCTCGAAGCTCTGGCCACTTGAGAATCTATGAGGAGAACAGAGTTGGGGTAGGAAAGGAATGGTGGTATTGTCTCTGAAAGTGGGAGGTTACTAGTGATGGAAAGGCCTGGCTTGATGATTTGGTTTCTGTGGAATCTGCTTCCTTGCTAACCTGGGGAAGCAGAATAAAAAGGTGGTTCTCCTTTCTGAGGGAGGTGGTGCACCTTTATGGTACTCTAAAGGACCAGGGTTTAAGGCAGAGGGACTTGATCAGAAAGGAAAAGGTGAGAGCAGCTGTTGACTTGGACAATATGCTTGCAAAAAGTTTATGGAGCATTAGGTCACATCACACCTATGTGTAATGATAGCTCAAGACCACACTCTGGAGTGAGAGCCTTTGAGTGCGTGTGCCTTTGTCATGCAAGGGAACAGTAATTGCCCAAGAGGACTATCGCAAGCCGAAAAAAAAAAAAAAAGGTGGCATGAGCACAGGGAAGCAGTGGGCCCTTTCCCATGTGCAGTTCTGCCAGGGAACAGCCGCTCTGGCTTCCCCCTCCTCACCCCCCCAGGGAAATGGTGTCTGCACTGCAGAACGCAGGAGCAAACAGACTTGCTTTACGGCTCTTAATTCCTGTCATAGTTCTGTTTGTGTGAGATTTGAAAGATGGCCTTGGTCACGCTCTGAAGATTGCTTTTAATTGCTTGTGAGGGCTAGGTAGAGGGAACAGTGGGCATGTTCTGGTGTAAATCTGATAGCTCTGCCAGGGGGGAGATGGAGGGAGACCCCACTCAGCCCCAAAGCGTAATCGAGACCTACCTGTGTGGGAGGGATCCTTCTGTCAGAGCGTTTTCCCTTTGCAGAGGTCCATGCTGTGGTGTAGTTTGAGAGGTTGTACATCCACACGCTTCCTTTCTCGTCACCGCAGAACACATGGTCTTTTGCTGTAAGACCAAAAGAAGCAGCAGGAAAACAAGTGTGGAACTGGGAGTCCACTCCTCTATAAACGACAGGTGGAGGATTCCAGGGGAGGATGTCATACTTCAGCAAACTTCTATTTCTAGTACAAGTATATTAATCTATCTTGCTCTGAATAATTAAATTAAATTAAAGATAAATTGGCTATCTGACTGTAGTACAGAAAAGCTAATGATAAGCGTTTTGGCTTTTCTTCTGACTTTTTGATTTTGGAAATGGGTGATCAAATCAGGTTTGTTTATTCCTTATTAGTCTTAAAAGCCAGCTGCCTGCCCTGTGTGTGGCATTCCTACCCCTTACTTCAGCAGCAGTAAGCATTTAAATGGCTCTAGAAAAGCTACAGGGGCAAGCCATCAGCTTTGTGTGCTTTGAAGACCTGTAAAGGAAGACTGTGTTGGCACTGTACAGTCGGTGTAACACTGTACGCCTCAGCTGTTCCCCCGTCGTAGTGCAGATAGCACAGCCTCGCGGCTCGCCCCGATGAAGGGTGCTGCCTACCTGGGCAGGTGCTGAGCGTCAGGTAGGACAGGTCTGTCGGGGACCACTCGAGCTCAGCTAGAATAACTGCAGATATCGTCCGCTGGCATCCTTTCCCCTTTGTGTCAAAAGACCGACTCCAGCTCCATAAGTATATGCATCCTGGTTTAGAGCTCTTGGAAACTAGGGAAGAAAGAGAGGAGAGGCTGTGTCAGTTGCTGAGAAGTGAAATGCCTCAAAACAAAGGCTGGCCTCTGGTGAAGGTGGTCCAGCTAGAAGGTGGCTTTTAACATGTGGGACCTGATAGCAGCAGCAGTAACTGTTTCCACCTCCTTTACCTTATTTCAGGATAATTGGAGGCTGCAGAAGGATTTTCATGCAGAACAAGCATCAGCTATTCAGAAAGACCCAGACCATGCTTTTAAGCACCCTCACACATGTGGGAACCCTCAGTTCCCCTGGAAAAAAAAAAAACCAAACTGCTGCCCCCAGCCCTTGAGCAGAAAGGAGCTCTCTTTCCTCCCACTTCAGCACTGCTGAAGAGTCCATCTGGTTTCCAGCCCTCAGACACGGGTTTGCACCACTAGCCCACATTTTAGGGAAAGATAAGTGACTCTGGGAGACAACTCCATTTTCTGTATCCCCCCAAAAACCTAAAGAAAAGGTAGTCACACCCCATTCAGTCCCTCTGCTCATCGTGCTGGCATCAGCCTGCCACATGCTGAGGTGCCTGACTGTTTTTCTGGATTGGGTTATTGTGTTTATACTCACCAACAACATCATCATTCAGAAAAGCCAAACCGTCAACCCTGTGAGATGTTGTCATGCCTCCGTCCTCATCAGGAAACTGGAATATGGCTTCAAAAGGCCTAGAGCAGGGGGACGGGTGAAATAAGCCAATGAGCAGCAGTGGAACAGAACCCAGGAGAAGGAAATGTGCGTTAGTGAGTCTCTTGCCAAACTCAGATCAATTCCCACTTGAACTTAGCGCTACCGGCCACCTGGGTTTGTTAGTATAGCAGAAGCCTGTTTGCGGAAGAGACTGCTGTTTCACCTCCTCTGGTTTTGTAGCCATCGGGATTAACCTATGTGAGCGAGGCCTGACTTCATGTGCTTCTTTGTTGACATTTTTTTTTCTGCGCTCCCACAAGATGCCAGTTTCCTGGGTAACCTCACGTACCAGAAACAGGCCTTGCTGTGAGACTGGCACTCGCTTCAAGAATTTACGCTCCCTTACACTACTTCAAGATGATACGGCCTTAAGTTTTAGGGTATTGTATTGCACTCCTGTCAGCCTTCCTTCGAAGTAGACTGCAGCATCAGTACAAGCTCACGGCTGCTACCTTTGGACATGCCTTTAGCATCATGCTAATATTTTTTCTTGCTACTATGGGAAGGGGAGTACGGTTTCAGTTTGGTAGGACATGCTGCTTTTCTTGCTCAGACTTCCTTGGTGAGAAATAAAGCCTTTGCTAGGACCCTCTTCTTGTTATTGAAAGCAAATGTATGCCCCTGACTTCTGGTTCTCACCTGGTTTTTTGTTCCTTATCCAGTTTTATATTCCAGGCAAAGCAGCCACCTTCACAGCCCGCCAGCAGGTACTGATCTGGGCAGGTGGGGACCAGGGCAATCCGTAAGGGAATGGAGAGTGCTTCCAGCACCAGCAGCTGGCTAAAAAATAAAAAGAAAAGAGAGAACAAGCAGTTAAGTGGTGCTGCGACGTGATAGTTACAGGCTCCTGGACTGGCCACATCTGGTTTTTGAACCTTTACCTTGCTTTGAAATTGTAGTCACAGTCTGGAATCCCAATATCCCAGAGCGCAATTCGCTTGTCATAGGATGCAGCTGTGGGACACAGAAGAGAAGCAGGTAGTGACACCGCTGCTCATCTGGCTCTTCTCGTGCTAGCTGGCAATTCTACCTGTGTCACAGGCTGAAACACTCTAAGCCTGTGGCATCAGAGAGCTCATTAAAGCACAGCAGCAGTCACCGAGGCTCCTGGCTCAACACCACTTCACAGACACTGTCACACATGCACAGTCAGTAATTTGCGTTCTTATCCTGTGGTCTGAGAGGAGCAGATAAAAGAAAGTTTGTTTCCTGGTGTCCATTACTAAGTTGTGGCTTCACAAGGTCATTAATTAGTGCCCCTTTAAGCTTATGTTTCTGGTCACGGGTTCTAGTGGAATCTATGAGCTCCAACCTCTACTCGCGGGCAGACACCACTTTGTTCCACGTATCCATGGCTTACTGTGTTCACTTCCATGGCAGCTCCTATTGGGAAAGTTAGGCACTGGCGTAAAGCGTCTGAAGACACTTAATGTCACCAAGCTGATACACTGATAGCAGAAACAACCCTAACAGATTACTCAGAGTAATCTGGATCCTAACCAGATGGCATCCCTCAAATTCGGGGCAAACAGGTTGGTGTCCAGTCCCCAAACAGGCATGCAAAGACTCTCACTTCATTACTGTAAGTTTTTCTACACAACATAATGAGCCTTGCTGTCCACGCCATTACATGGATGTACCGTCAACTTCCTTATCCCTCTAGGCTTCTGCGTTTTGCACTCGAGCTGCTTCTTGAAAAGCGTCCACTACAGCCACCCATGTGTTAAAAAAAATTCCACTTTTAATGGTTCATATAGCACTGTAACCACTCCAGGATGTGGGTAACTGTAGGCAGGAGGAACAATGTGCTGTGGGGTGCAGGTGTGGTCTGAATGGCTCTGTAAGAGCTTACTTTACAGGCCTGACAATGCAGCTGCAATTTGTAATACGAGATGGTTCATTTCCCACCAGCCTGTTAAGTCTCAGCCTCTGTGGGCCCTACGGTGGCAAAGCGCTCTCCTACACCAGGACCTGAATAAAAATTTCTGACTGGGCAAAGAACTCAAAAAGATTTGAATTTATTCAAAAGCAATTAAGTGCATAGTTTTGCTCATTGGAAAAACTGAAATCCAACAGCCCTGCTGTTGGCTGCATTGCCCCTGTTGCCGTGCTTGATGAGGGCCCTGCCAGCTGACCGCTCGCTGCCTGGCCCCCAGCAGGCTGCTCTGGCTATCATTCTTCTTACTCATCCCTGCGGAACGGATCCACTGCTGAGCTTGTTTGTGGCTAATGCCTGTGTGACAGCCACCCTGAGAGCTACTGAGACTGAAACACAAGCTGCTGCACCTCAGCTAAAGAGTCAGGCTCTGTGGCTGCAACAATTTGTACCTTCTGTGGATTACTGCCATATGAGACTAACAATACTCTCTCCATAACGTCTGTCTGTGCTTTTTGTATGTGTGCATGGTTCCTACCTGAACCTGCTTGCACCGGTGACAATCCCCCATAAGGAAGCCCAGCCTTTTCTACATTAGGTACTAAAGCTAAAGAGATTCTGAACCAGAGACTTACTGAAGAGGTGAGTTTCTCGAGTTGGGCTGAAGCAGACAGTAGCAATGGGCTTTTTATGAGCCTTTATCTCTCCATAGCAGAAGTCAGCCGCCACATGAATCAGTTTGACGATCCCTCTCCTCCCCGCAGCCGCCAAGATATTATGAGATTTTTTCCGACTGTCGCTGATTACCATTGTGAGGGTTGTCCATGCAACACTGAAAAACTCCTAGGATAGAAAGAAACCAAGAATAGCATGAAAGAGAACAGCCAGCAGGATGGCTGTTAGCTCAGAGATAAGACAACCATCAGGAGAGCTATTCAGGTGAAATGACACGACCATTCAAGCCACAGCATCGAATCTCAAAACCAGCCTCAGAAGAACACAAACTACCAAACCAGGATGTTTACTCCTTTATGCTGTCGAGCAGCTTTGGCAGCCTGGATACACACACGCATGTCTGTGTGAGGAGGAGAGAAGCAGACTAATCTTTTAAACTAATAAAAAAAGAGCCAAACAACGCTAAAAGGATAAGAAAAAAACGTTTACTATCAAGCTTCATCCTTTTAAGACCTGTCCGCACTAATGCTTCAAACCCTTTCAGAACTCTTTGTAATATACAGTATCTATACGTGTATGTAATTATAAAGGATTATGGTATTTCCATGCAATGCTTACTCTTGCAACCTACCTCCGTAGCCACCTTATACTTTTTCAGCACCGTCCCCGTCTCACAATCAATCAGACAGACGGATTCCCCTCCACATGTTGCCACGGTTCTGGAGGAGCTCATGATAGGATCTGAAAGACGAAAAGAAGAGGTGAGAAGTCCCCAGGCTCACAGATAACACATGAAGACTGCAGCTTATCACTGCCTGGTGCTCTCCCAGTCTCCTGTTTTCAAAGTCGAAGAAGAAATACATAAGCAAGCCTCTTCCTGACAATGGAGACTACAGCTTGAAGGAGCAGTGGTGTAACGCATGGAGTCTGCTGGGATTCCAGAGCCGGGTGGTTCTGGGAATCCTGCAAACCTCTTTAAGAGCTCACCTTTCCTGGCTCCACAGTCTAGCAATGGCTCGAAGACACAGGACCAGAGCTGCGTTTTAAAATCCTCGCGGCTGTTGCCTTTACTGTGACACTGAAGAAAATGCAATGGCTCTGCAATGACATCCTCCTACAATAAACCATCCACATTTAGAAAATTCATTCCCCTGACAGCAGTTTGCCTGTGATTGCCTTGACAGAACCCTCTACTGAACAGAGCAATCTGAGTTAAACTGAAGTATTTTTCAGCCCTTGTGTGTTACAGAGAACAGGAGAGACTGAGGTGCCACCAATGCTCAAGACTCCTAAACCAGCAGGCAACTGTTTAGAAAAGATGTGCCCAGCAGGCCCCAGCAGTGAACCCCATTTCCTGCTGTAAAGAAATGTGAAAAACTCTTTAGATCCCCACTGGTCTGAGCTGAGGGGGAAACACCTTTCCCCATGCAGCCATCAATTTGACCTGAGAGCAAGTCATGCCAGTCCCATTTCTAAGAACAGGCTTTCACAGTGCACCACCTCAGAGCGCTGGTCCATCCATCCCCTGCAGGGGATTCACTGTCTCCAGGGGCGGGCCTTCCCTGACGCCTCTGAGAGATTTAAAACAACAAGAAAAAAAAAAAAAAAAAACAAAAACCGTAACTCACAATATATCTGGCCAATTATGAGCTCCAAGCTGTGTAGAGCTCTGATGAAATCTGAATGCAGCTCCTCCCACTAAACCAAGAGGCCGAAAGCCAGTCCCAAGGGGGCTGATGGACATACCTTGCCCTTGGAGTTCTTCACTGGGGTCAAGCTAACAACTCCGTTGTCCTGCTCCTGGCTTTTCTGTTCCCCTGACAGCTGTCTGGATCTTCTGTTGTTTTGCCCCTTGGGAAACTGCTCTCCGTTCTTCTGTGTCTCTTCAGCTCCCTGTTCAGGGGTTGCCTCTTTGGCTGGCAGCTTCGATGTTCTTGGTTTATCAGGAGCTGGGTCATCCTGCACACGACTGTATTTTCTGGGATTTACTACAGCCTCCTCCTCGGTGTTTGCCTGGGTCTTGGACCTCTTGTTTCCAGAGCCTGGTTTTGAATGATTTCTTTTCCTCTTGCTGGGCGTTACTGTGACCTATAAGGCATGTTGTCAGTTTCTGCAGAAGGTTTCTAGCTTTCCTGAGATGTGCAGATGATTTGTAAGTCAGAGATATTAATTATTCAAATGCAAGTACCCTCCCACAGTTACACACTGGATTCCAAGAATCAGACAGCCCACAGCTGCAGAGTTCCTGGAGGCAGAAGCTAATGAAAACCACGCAGACAGCCTCATGTTCATGTCCCTCCCTTGTCCCAGTTACTTGTGATTTACATAGGATGTGGAAAAACAAATCTGGCCTATGCACCGAGGGGGTTCAGCTTGCAGCCATTTCAAAGAAGGCAAGTACCCTCAAAGTCTGGCCATGCATCAGCCCAGTTCTCTCATTAAAAATATGCCTTCCTTAAAGGAGAGGTGGAGTCAGTAGGACTATATTCATGAAACCTTTTGGGTTTCATATAAAAATGGAAGCTCCTTCCTCTTGGGGAGCAACTCAACCTTCACATTGCTGGGAAAGCTTCAATCTGGCCATAAAGAACAAGGCTCAGCTCTTGAATACAGGCTGGAGACCAAAGGGTCATAAATGCAAACTAAGTGTGACTGAATTCATAAGAAATAAAAAGGACACTGTTAACGTAACTGGAAAAATCACCTACCTGATCCACATCCTCTGCAGCTTCGCTGGGGCTTTCTGTACTTTCTTCCTCATTTTCATCCATCATTTCCTCAGATTCAGGATCTGTGTTTAAGTCCAGGCCCAGTGAGCATGCCAGCAACTCTTCTGCAATCATTTTCACCTTAGAAGCAAATATGTGGATATGTTAAAAAAAAAAAAAAAAAAAAGACAAAAAGCATCAGCAGTCAAACTCTGATGTGTAACAACAAGAACTGCTTTGCTGAGTTTTTAATACCTGTTCCCACTATTCTGCATGAATTTCACAAGTGATGGAGGAGTCCCCAGCTGACAACCTGGCAGGAAAAGTCCTCTGCTGACATTACATGACCCAAGAACTTCACTTTGTTGTGGGCACCCAGGGTACACATTTGAGAAAACAACAGCACAGCAATGAAACAAGACAAAGGAGAGACAGAACCTCAATTGTACGTATGCATACACAATTAAAACATACGTTACAAACTAAATGGTATCTTTCCCCACTGACAGTAACTACAGTTCTGTCATTATCTTTTCTCCTTTCATACAGCTTCCATCAAGACTAAAGGTTACCATTAGAGTTATTTGCAAATAATTAAGTACTGAGGATACTGCAGTCTTGTTAATTAGTACAAGTATCATTATTGCTTATGAATTAAAAAACAATGTTTAATGACAGCGATTGCAACTTGGTGTGCATTTAGTCCTAGTGCTTCTGTAACTGCTTAACAAAGCAGTGAAGAAAACCAGAAAAAGTGCTACCATCTGTCTGCAAGAGCCCTGACACCCTGAACCCAAATCCACAGAGCATTTTGATCAAATCCATTCAGAATCAGGCTGCAGAGTCCTTGCCTGAAGAACAGAAGGGTACATGAAATGTAACCTACCCGCCAGCGGGTGAATTCACTGAGTGAGCTGGGTCCATACACTACATTGGTCTGTACTGACTTCAGGAACTTTTTCTTGATGGATTTCACTTGCTCAGCTGTGTATTTCTCAGGAAGTTGGTCACGGAAGAATTTTTCCCAGTGAGCAGTAACCTAGGCAGGAAGACTGAGCTTGTTCAACAGAATACTAGAGAAAACCAGAGCAGAAAAGCACAAGAGTACTTGTGAAAGCATTTAAGAAGTTGCCAGCCTCAAGGCTCCGCTAGCTAAAGGATGGCACTGCTTCCCTTTGTTTTATCAGTGTTCAAACCACGACTTCAGCTACCAAGAAACCCAATTCCTCTGAATGAAGCCTAAGTGAGTGTGGCTAAGCAGATACTGTCAACATGGACCCAGAGCAATGCCCGATCTCATGCCTCTGGATCCACAGCAAATGGTCTTAAGGAGTCTTAGACTGTGCCCTACTAACAGAGAGTACCTGACAAGCAAGTAATTTATTATAACAGGCACAGGATAACGAGGATGCTGGAGTTTTCCTGTAGTTCAAAGTGTGTGCGTGAGCAGGACTGGTGCACATGTCATCCCTATATATAAAAATACCTTGATTCCCAAAAGGCTTCTGAACTACAGGCACAACCACGCAGATGCTCACCTATCAGCACAGTTTCCCATCTGAGAGTTTCTGGTGGGTAGTGACACATCCATAAGCATTTGGAGCCAAGAGACCTTGTACATTTAGAGACAGCAGCAAGAACCGGGCAGCCAGGTACAAAGCAATACCATCAGGGAAAGGTATCTGGGGCACAGATACCAGCACAAAACGAACAGCACGGGGGAGCATTTGGTGTCTCATTAAACAGCCAACCAGACCCAGCCGCCTGTAGATGACAGGCTGCGCAGCTCTCGCCAAGACCCTTTGACGTACAAGGTATTACACAGATAACACTCAGCACAATAAGCCACCCCAGTCTTCAGTATCTGATCTCTCCCCTGCTACTACACAGAAGGAATTAACAAGATCAGCTAACTAAAACACAAATGGTAAGAGCAGTACTGCACAAAAAAAGCCCCCAAAACTTTTCATAATACAACAATAATTTTGCTCAAGATCACAACGTGCTTTGTGGGGACAATCCGCCAGAAGATAAACTGTGTATGCAAATGAGTGAAAATACAGTTCCAAACATGCACAGCTGAAGAAGAAAGACCAAATCCTTGTTCCTGGTGTATGCTGGAAAAAGCAAGATTATCCTGAGCTTGGTTTTGTGCTCCCCATTCCTGGGGCCAGGACAGTGATGTAAATTAGCTGAGGAGGTGTATGCAGCTGTTATGTCAGCACCAGGCTTCTCCCATTTTTGAATGATGATAATGACCTGAAAAACCAGAGGGTCAGACACAGACCTTGCTGGCCCAGCTCCTGCGATTTAAACTGAAGGCAGAAGTCAGCTACATAGAACAGGTAGAGCCAATGCAAGCAGTGACCACAAAAAGCAGCAATAAGACGTTTACTAGGTATTCCATACTGTGGGCTGTGCTCAGATCAAACCAGAATTATTGTCAACCATTTGATGTTTGTTTGCAACTCTGTCATTAAACTGAGCACAGTATTTAGTTATTCTCAGGTGTTCAGAGATTAAGAAAGTATCACACATCTTACCTTGCTGGTGAGTTTACGACTATTGACACGCCTCACATGATTAGCCAGTTTGGTTATGTCTTTGCCATTGAGTAGCCGAAGATTTTGCAAAAGAAACATTACTTTATAGTCATCGTTGAGCTAGAAAAAGATCGGAGTTACAAAAACATTACACATGGTACTTGCTTTAGCTTTAGCCCTTTATTAAAATACAGCCAAGGATGAGAAGAATGTGTTTAGTCAGGAAAAGTAATTTCATAAAGTCTTCTCAGCATTTTCGAACTGAATATCCCCTTTTAGTTATAAATTAACTCCTGTGTGTTGGGATCGTGAACTGCAGACAAAAGCCCTGCCTCACACTTCTGCAGTACTAACATCCAACACACGGTGGTGGCGGTGTAACCAGGCTCACCTGCTCCGGCCTGAGCACAAAGCAGGGTATTCTGTTCACATCCTTTAGCTCTGAGTGAGCATCTCAGACAGAAGAAGGCCTGCCCTGCTACAGTAAACGAGTACCAGCAGGGTTTCTTTGGTTCAGGTGCGTTTTAGGTCAGACCAGTTCCCCAATCCAGTTTACCATAAAGCCACACATCTACTTCTGCCAGCACGAAACAGCAAATAAGCATCTGGGGACAGCAATGGTGGCTGACGCCAGTTTAAAGCACAAGTAAAATTACAGTTTAGGAGGCTTAAACTGTACAGTCAGCAGAGTCCCTTGGGAGAAGTCAGAAAACCTAAACTAGACGAACCACCAAGTTTAACCTCTCATCAGAGGACTAAGGCTGCTCTTCCAGAGCACAAGGGGCACTAAAACTAACCTACAAGAACGACATGTCTACACAGTCATTTTACACAAGCGTGAGCATAAGATACCTTGCCTGATAAGCTACCTAAGATGGGACTCTGTTCTGGAGAATCAGGAGTTCAAGTTACCCAGATTTTAATATCTGAGTGGTTTTGGGCAAGTCACTTCTGCAGATTGGGAAACAGTGGCACGAACGGGTGAAAGGGAACAAGACGGGCTGCTTTCTCAGATGCCCTAGCACTTGCTGCGTAAGAACAATTTACAAGAACTAGGCATAACTGCTGTTTGTTTCCCCCTCTATTTAATGCTTAGCTTGTAAGGATGGGAGGTAACTCACTGTCAAGTACACATTGTTCTCGTAGGTTAGCTCCTCGAGCAGAGGGAACTGTTTCAGAGCAGTTACATCTTCCAGTTTGTTGTTGTTGCAGTTTAGGACGCGCAGATCAGGCAGGGTTAGACTGTTGGGAAATTTGTCCAGTAAATTATCAGAGAGATCTAGTTTCTGCAGATGCCTCAGACGGGAAAACAAACGCGGGTCTAAGTCTCCAGTCTTCAGTTGCAGCTTGGACAGGCTGAAAACAAAAAGAGAACATGAGCTATCAGCAGTTCATCGGGATAAAACACAGGATACAAGGTCCCACCTGGTGGCACCTCAGTCTAGCACAACTCACTGGGTAAATCTGACCAAACCTGCTTTTTCTTGTCTGCAGCATTCTGCACTACAAGCACACATACGTGGCAAAGATGCTGTGTCTGAGTTAATATCAGAGACGCGAGTCTTCCACGGTATTTGCAGTACTATTAACCTGCAATGCAGATACTAGATCAGTTTGCTGATCTGGCTCAAAACTTTTCTCCTCTTCATTAGAAGTTAAGTTCAGGCCAAGTGCAGAGTAGGTCCCCAAATAATTTGGCTGTTTTCAAAGAACTAACTTCACCAAAAAAGTTATTTTTCCCTTTCTTTTACAGTGAATTTTCCTGCAAAAACTTCCAACAGCAGATACGGAAATCTATCAAACAAAATCCCAAGGGTGCCACCAAAACAGAAGTATTCTGTCCAGAAAGATAAAGAGGTACAATATTTGAGGGGGAAAAAAAATACCCCTTCTCTGTAAGAGAGTGAAAACTGCATATTATAAGAAGGGTCATTTAGATTTGCCTAGACCATTTAGTTGAGCTCCAAAGGGACCTTCTAGTCCTGACAGTCCTCTTGAGGACACAAGCCTGAGTTCCTTTAACAAACAGAATCTCCATCTTCAATGATTATTAAAAAAAGGCCTTCTAAATATAAATGAAGTGTGAACAAATGAGGTAAATAAAATTAGGAAGCAAGACCACTTCTCCTTCACTTGTCACCTTGGAAGCCTAACCAGCCAGTCAAAGCATATAAGAAAGGCCGAACAGAATTCAGCTGGCCATAAAGCTGAGTGTGACCGTTACGTCATTTTGGGGAGAAACTCAACACAGCGTTCCCCGAATAGATTTCTGAAATCTAACCCTTGAAAACCATGGTACGAAGCTGCATGGGAAAAGCCACACTCTAGAAATTCACTACTTCAAACAACTCAACATCACTTTGTTACCCAGATTACTGCAGCCTCTACTCTACAGATAAAACTTTTGAGTTTCTCTCTTCAAAAAATTTTTCTAGCACAAGACAAACTAAAAGAAATAACTTTAAAGAGTACATATGAAACCCAAAACTCTTACATCAGCATCAAAAACAACAAAAGCGCCAGCCAGAAATGGGCTCGCTGACTCACTTGGATTCACCAGTTCTGGAATAGTGAAATTCCACTGTATTAATCATTTGGAAAGACACGTATGTCCAATGACCTGTTAAGGATCTGAGCAACAAAACTGTTTTGAGTTGTTTCTAAGCATGTCAGAGTTTAGTCTCCCCTTCTGCAATGTCTGAGGTACTAACATAATTGGATTTAAAGGAGATGGAAAATGATGGAGGGAGAGGAAAAAACCCTCTAAAATCCAGGCCAGAAGAGATTCTCTTATTCACATTAAGCAAAGACAGAAGCGTGCTGGGGGTAGGGGAGTATGTCTTAGGGTTTGGAAATCAGGATCCAGCCTTAAGCAGTTTTATAGAATGAAGGTGGCGGCATATATAACAAAACAAATGGTGAAAAGAAGTGGTAAACTGCTTATAACCTATCTAGCAAATGCAGTTCCAGTAGTGCTCACTGATCCCGCATCAAGAATGCCATCTCCCATTCCCTGCTTTGTAACCATCTCTCTTTTTTCAGTAAAAATGCTTAGGGAAAAAAAGACAAAAAAGGATCACCCAGACTGAATTCAGATGGAATGTTCCATGGGCCTGTCTGCACTTACTTCAGCGTCTCAATCTTTCGCAGCCTCGTGGATCTTGGAACCGCTCTTTCCAAAAGAAGTTCTGTAGTAATTTTTGACATTTTTAATCTCCACCCCTCTGCTGGTATCACTACTCAGTCAACTGCAGGATCTCTTCTTATGACCTTCCTGATAAAACAAACAGGAATAAGAGGAAGTCCTTTCAACTGACTCCAAAAGTGGTGGAAAAAAAGAAAAGGTGACAAGGTTAGCTACTGATTTTGCTGCTGTGTTCGAAGTTGCCTTTTTTATACGTTTGAAATTAAAATATCAGAGACTTGTTATTAGACTGGGCACACACTCCCAACACACTGACCCAACCTATCTCCAACACAGCAGCGATACCTCCCTTGGCTATTACAGTGACAGACCTGCTGTCGATGAAAGCTGTCCACGGGGTGACAGCACTTGGGACTAGGACAGTCTCGCAGTTACCTCTTTGTACCTCTCCTGAGCAACAAGGCTCTGCTCCAAGAACTCCAACACGCTTTCAAATAAACAGCAACAGTATGAGTAAATACACCTGTTGTGAATGTCTTCCTCCCAAGGAAATGACACAGTGCGCTTACTACTCTGACCAGATGGATAGACTCTTGGCTGACAAATTCTAAATTCCCCAAAATTTTTGCAAACTGAATTAATTACCAGAAATGTAAAGACCCACCAATCAATAACATCATTTCCTCACCAAGGAAAAAAAAAACAACAGCATTCTGTGTGTTACTGGGCATCAACAAGTGTTTTCGTGCATTGTTGTGGGTAGGATAGTACATGCACACACACGGATATGCTGATATTTAGAATAATAACACTGATAGGGCCAAAATAGCTTCATGAAATTACTGGTTCGTGGCTTAGTGCTCTTTCTGACACAGATTCCAAGAGACGGAAATAAAAGAGCTTCAAGGCCAGGCTCGCTACTGTCTTTTTGTGTTAGTCTCAGCGCTGCCTTAACGCCACTCCAGCAAATGGCGAGGAACACGCGAGGCACTAAGCTGTCCTCAGGCTCGACTTCAGCACCAGAACACGCCTACAGCACCTGGTCCATTGGGTTTGACAGGCAAAGAAGCATTGCTTTGTTAACGCTTGTAAGTAAGGACAATCCTTCATGCAAGGAAAATTTTATGCCGGCATAAAGAGCATTGAGCCTGAAGAACAGTTTGAACAGCAGCTGTTGTGGATTTCATCCTTCAAGCGACAGCTGTCACTGAAAGCCCAACCAGAGGATCAGGCCCGTACCTGATGAACCTGTTAAACCTCCCAAACCTCCAGTATCTATAAGAAAAATTTGACACCAATGACCATGGACGTTCCCATCACCCTCTTTTGACCACACCAACAGCGCGAACACAGCTGTGTCACCCATGACACCCTGGGGAGCCACAGGGAAGACGCACCAAGGCCCTATTGCCACAACAGCACGGGAAACGCTGCAGAAGGCACATGCGATTAATTACCCTGACGAAGCCCATCACCAGGCCTAACGAGGAACCGCCACCGACCCCTCCTCCCAGGGCCGGCAGCCCTACGGCAGGCTGTCGATTCGAGCCAGGCTAGCGCAGCGCAGATAAAAACAAGTTTAATTTCGACCACCCCACACCAGCTGGACCACCGCCTCGCCTCAGCCCGGGCAGGCCTGGCGCTGCCACCGCCACGCTGGGGACAAGCCAGCTGTCAGCCCGCCCTCACAGCGCCTTCCCGGCGGCCTCTCGGACGGCGGGCCGGCTCGGCGGCGCTGCCTTCGCGCCGAGGCGGCCGGGTGGGGCCGCGGTGTCCTCCTCACGCCGCCCCGAGCGCTCGGACGGCGGTGAGGGCCGGTGCCGGGCCGCGGCCTGAGGCGCCCTCACGCGGGGTCTGCGCGCCGTGGGTGATGGGACTACAACTCCCAGCAGCCCCCGCGGCACGAGCGGGACCCGCACCGCTGCTCGGCGCCGCGGGGGATGCTGGGAGAGCGAGTCCGTGTGCCCCCTTCCCCCCACCTCCCCGCTCACCGACCGACCGGCCTGCGCCCAGCCCGGCCGCCCCGCCCCTCCCTCACCTGGAAGCGGGCCGGGCGGCGGGAGGAAAGGAGGGCGGAGCCGGGGGTGGTGGGGGGTGCCCGCCATGTTCCCCTCAGGGCGGGCCCGGAGGGTCCAGGTAGGGAAGAGGGAGGGCTGGCCCGGCGCCGAGGGCGATCGGGGGGACTCCGAGGGGACACCCCCCCCTCATGGCTCCCCAGGGGGCTGCGGGGCCCGTCGAGGCCCTGGGCCGCGAAGGAGAGCCCGGGCTGGGGACAAAGCAGCGTTGCCCGGGGCCTCCCCTGGGGTATTTCATGGAATCACAGAATGGTTTGGGTTGGAAGGGACCTTACAGATCATCCGGTGCCACCCCCCGCCCTGGGCAGGGACGCCTCCCACTAGACCAGGCTGCTCAAAGCCCCATCCAACGTGGCCTTGAACGCCTCCTGGGATGCTGCAAAGATTTGTGATTTCACAAAGATTTGGGAAAGAGCCCACGTGGCTTTGCCTGAACAACATTACCGATCACGCAGTGACCTCAAAAGCCAAGCCAGACTTTACCTGAGTTTCATACATTAAGAATAAAAACAGCTTAGCCTTTTGGCCTCAGCGATATCTATCAACTTTCCTCATTCAACATTTATTGATACAAAAAAAACGTACCTCTACGGCCAGCCCAAGGAATACCGACCATTAATCTCCTTGTACATTTGGCACCGAGGATCGTCTCTTCTTCCCTGTCTTTGCAGGATAAAGACATTACTAGGAAAGAAAAGCAGCTTCAAGCAAGCAGCACAGTAATGCTGGAGCTGTAAAAATAAAAAAAAAAAAAAAAAAAGCAGGGAAGAGTTGTTCCCCAAAAGCAGCTGTAAAATTTCTCATGTCTACAAGAATCCTGTACAGACAGTTCTCATCCTGCAGCATCAAGGCTGCAAGGGTAAATGATGGAAATGTATTATCTTGAGAAGTCTTCCCCCCCACTGCTTTTTTTCTTCTCCATTGTTATTTCCACAGGGAGAAGATAATTTCACTTACTGTCCAGAAACAGGCCTAGCTAAAGGAAATGAGCACTCGGCATTTGCTGGCTGGGCATTTCCATTTCCAGGGGTGTTTCTGAAGGAGGAGTTCATTAGCAAAGATGAAGAATCTGAGATAGTTGAACTGATGGATCGAGATGACTGGAAACCATCACAGTCTGGCCGAAAGAAACAGGTTTGACTTGAGAAGACCATTTGTTTTTAGATCCCTCTGGAAAAGGAAAGCTGTTTTCAGTTAAAACCCCAAATATTTAGATGTTTCATTAAATGTTTTCCCTTGAAAGCTTTTCCTGAAATCAATTGCAAGAATTGCTTGTAATTAAAGTCAACGTCTTGCAAAAATACACGATAGTTACAATGAACAGTATTTGATGGTGCACGTTCAGGCATTAAAGTTCCCACAATCTCCAAGTGAAAGAAGTGGGTGTTTCAGCTTGTTTTTACTTTACTGGTGAGAAATCTAATTCCAGAGAGATTAATGTAGCTTCACTGACTCCTTTTGCAACCTGGTGACCAGGTCACTGGAAGAGATGAGAAAAGAACTCAAAAGTTTTGACCACGAGCCCTGCAAGGATCACAGCCTCTCCAAAAAGACTTGTCCTAGATTTTTCTTTAATACTAGCTTTTCCCCCCCTCTTCTTTTCCAACAGGACTATGGACCCAAAGTGAACTTCAAGAAACAAAGGCTGAAAGCTGGCAGCTTTACCGGTTTGCCAAGTTTCAGTAAAAAGATCGTGGCACAAATGAAGGCCTGCCCTGTGCTAGGCGGTTTCTTACCTGTTGAACAATGTAATCTGGACTACCTGCCAGAAAGAGGTTCTGCCATCGACCCCCATTTTGATGACTGGTGGCTTTGGGGAAAGCGTCTGGTTAGCTTAAACTTGCTCTCAAAAACCGTGCTATCCATGTCTTGTGATTCAGAGGACAGTATCCAATTATTTCCCACTTTCAGTAAAGAAAACGGGGAATTAAGTCCCCCTGGATCTTTTACACAGACGTCAGCGGGCAAGAATTCAGGCAAAGAGGGAATCAACTGCGTTTTATCCCCAAGGCTTGTTCCAAGTAAAGAGGTGACTGTTGCCATTCACTTACCCCAGAGGTCTCTGGTGGTGCTGTACGGTGATGCACGGTACAAGTGGAAACACGCGATTTACCGCAAGCATATAGAGCATCGCCGAATCTGTGTCACGTTCAGGGAGCTGTCTGCAGAGTTCAGCGCCGGCGGAAGGCATGAGAAACTGGGTAAAGAACTGCTAGAAATAGCTCTTTCATTTCAAGGAAGACCAGCGTGATCAGCAAGAGGAAGCCAGAATTGCGTGGTGTTAGGAAATTTGAAAAATAAAGCACAGAATTTGTACAACTCAGTTTATTTCTGATGCGTGCGTAAGGAACCGGGTGTGTACGGAGATAAGCTCAATCAAATGGAAATTTAACAAACAGAAANCCTGGGCAATGGGAGCTTTTAGGCGAAAGTCAGAAATTAGCTGTTTTATTCATTAGCTGTGTTGTAACAAAATACAAAAAGCAAGTAGCCAGTTCTTAAACACTCAAATTAAACCAAGAAAGAAACTTAGAATCATTAAACTGAGCTGTGTATCAAACAGCCCTTGGCATACATTCAGCCCAAGCCCTGCAGCAGATTTTTAACCTTTCCTGGCCCGTTCTCGGTTCCCTCATACTCCTTTTGGCGTTGCACTGTGCCATAGGGATGCAACTACCTTCTCACCCGCTTCAGATAGGTCCTTTAGAGAGCAGCTCTCCAGGGGAGGAGGGTAAGCAAGCATCTCTCCACAGATAATACAACACACTGAGAACTAATTGAAGTAATTATCCTTTGCTGAAGAGTCATGCTCTAACAGTGAGGATTAATCGTAAATGCTGTGTGTGACCTCTATCTTCTGGGACCAAAGAGCAGCATTTGCAGAGGGGCGATGCCGGCTCTTCTGCGGAGGCAGCTTGGGCAGAGTTCAGCCCAGAGACCTGCACAGACTGTGTTATTTCCTGAACGTTTGTCATCTCTGAACCCCGCTGTCAACTCTCAGTAGCAGGAGGCTGATTTTTGGGAATAAGCTGGGCAACAGACTGCAACACTGGCGGCTCTCATTTTTTTTCTTGGCACCTCCAGCAGTCAGGTTTGAATCATGCCTTGTACCTACGATTCAAGTAGTCATTTGTAGCAGAAGCTGATTTGAGGCCATCTGTCTGCTCCCGACAAACTTCTGTGCTCTTGCAAATGAAGTTGTGCCGTGGAAGAAGTGTGATCCTTTAATAAACACAGTTGTGTCACCAAAACTGTTCAGCGCGGTCACACCTACAGCAGTAAAAGAACACTTTACAATGCTGCCGGGTTTTCGTTGGTAAGGAAAGGGGACACATTTATACATGGCATCTCAGCACCCCAGCACAGGTGGATTCTGCCATAGAAGTTCTTCCTCGGCACAACGCACAGGTTTTACTGGACGGTGATGCGCTGGTGCCACAGACGCTGCCCTCTGCGGTGGGCACTGCGAGGGAGAGAGCTCGTCACCCAACAAAACACTTAAGAGAAAATCAGTTGGGTGAATCAGGATATTTTTTTTATCTGTTTCAGCTAACAGATAAAACTACAATTTTACTGGACGGTGATGAACCAGTTTCAGTTTAGCCCAGTATTTAAAGAGTTGTGGAGATCTACGTGCTAATTCCAACAGGGATTCGCGAGAGGGGCTCCCACGGGCAGTGCTAAACCCCAAACCTCCATCCAGACCGGCTGGCAAGCGTCACCGCTGTCCTCCAGCGGCGGTTTGGGCAGTCACAGCATGCCCTCTCTGACTGAAACCCGTCACTGCAAACGCGGCCAGCCAACGTGCAACAGGCCGGCCACGCTTCTCACGGCGAGCTTTATCCCAGGAAATTTCTCATAGTCTGCAACCACTCCAGCTCACTCCCAAAGTCAGCCTTGTACTCTCAAAATAGCGGTTTCTAACCTTTTTCCGGTAGATCAGCACCGCTCCGCTGGTGTCCACAGGGCTCAGCAGCCGTAGGGAGCGTGGTGTCCCCAGGCCAGCGCCTGGAGCTGCTGTCGGAGCAGAGGACCTTTGGCCAAGCGGGAGGAGACGGCTGGCAGCCCACTGGAGCTCAGCACAAAGCCACGCGACGGGAGGAAACCCTTTCATAGATAAGGGAAGTGGCTGAGGCACCATCCCTGGAGGTATTTAAAAGATGGGTAGACATAGTGCTTAGAGATACGGTTTAATGATGGTTTTTGTCAGAGTTAGGTTGATGGTTGGACTCAGTGATCTGAAAGGTCCCTTCCAACCTGGGCTACTCTGTGATTCTATAAAGCAAGCCTTGAGCCCATATCCTCATCATCCTCCCAGTGCTGAGCCTCTCCAGCAATCTGCTCTTTGCCCAGCAAACTGCGGCCATTGAGTATCTCCATTAATGTTTGGCCCTTACTTCCAACGCTCCCTTTCAGATTTATATTGTGCTCTCAGACTGTTAAAATACTTTCTGTGCATGTACCTGCTGTTCCCTTCTCTCCCCAGTGAAAGCAGATGATGGCTTCTGATGAATCAGAGTGCCACAACAACAAGATACACAATATTAGCTCATTTTGTGCTCTGCGTTTGTTAGCTGAATTTTTCTGCCTCGATCAAACTACACGGGAATATGCTGTTCTTGCCAGAAAATTCCAGCTCTTCCTAGTTGATGTCTTCAATGTGAAAAAATGCAGATAATTAAATACTGGGCCAAAAACTGAGGGCCTTTGTCTAGATGTTTTTTTAAGTCCAAAACGTAACCTTCTCACTACACAGTCATTACTATGCCTATCTTGTGACACTTTTCATCTGCAAAACAGCCTCTTGGGCATCATCTTAGATCAAAATGCAGTTACACACCCATGCTTCCTAAAACTTTATGTACTTCTCTCCTAAAAAGCCAGAATCGCAGAACATTTAACAATTGATTTGGACTGTCAAGTACCATAGAAATCTGAGAAAAGTATAAAGAGGTCTTAATCTTAAATAATTAGCTCTCAAATGTAATTTCGGCCACTAGGCTAGCCTTATTAACATGAGACAAACTTCAATGGTCTTCACGTTAGAGGAATTCCTACCACAGCTGTTTATCTCCTTAACCAAAATTAGCACTGGTAAAACACATGCCAAGAAGCAGGCCCTCATTAAAAGGAAGCACATCTACTTGTTATCTACTTGGGTACTTTCAAAGGAGAAAGATAATATCTGTACTTTCAAAGGAGAAGGATAATATCTGACCAAGATTTTTTAAAAAAAGGCAAAACCCGAGTTAACCCATAGAGGATGCTGGAGGACTTGAGCTGCCTTTCAAAAAATCAGTTTGAAATCGGCAAGAAGCGTAAAACTTAGCAAGTTTATCCAGTTTCTCTCACACAGCTGGATAGTAACTGAGATACATACGTTGTTCTACGTTAAATATTGTTCATGCAGAGATAAAACAGAGATAGGCAAAGCTAAAATACGGAGGTTTGTTTTTTTTTTTTCCTCCTAACACTTGGCACTCATCATCGTTACAGCCCTGGGTGGGAGGCAAGCTCCCAGGCGGGCACGCAGGTATTCAGGGGAATGCTTCCCAAATTCAGCCAGGCAGGAATTACTGAAACCGCTTTGTTTGAAATGGGCACAGAGGAGACGGCCTGCGAGAAGGTAAGGAGAAAACAACCACGCTGACCCAGCTGTGCCGGGATCTGAATCTGAGGTTATGGCGTGAAGGGGGTTATTGAGGAAGCTGGCTTAAAAGTAGACGCAACGAGATTTAGAAGATAACGAAGCTACAGCAGAAGGGGAAACTCCTCCAAGTTTTTTGTTTGTTTTAAGGCAGGGAAAGAAGAGAAAGAACATTATGAAATCCCATGGAAAGGCAAGAGAACATGAAGGGTGAGCGACCAGTCCCGCAGCTGGCCAGGCACCCTGTGCCTCTGTCCCCGAGCTGTCCCCATGGCAAGCTGGGATGGCCCGTCCCTGAGTCCCAGCATCAGGGAACCGAAGGATGTTGGCTCTGCGGCTGCACCCACCCCACCAGCTCTCTATAAACACTTCCACATATTTGAGCGCTTACCACAGAGCACGCTCCACCCCGGGCTCTCGCACAGTATCGCTTTCATCCGTCACGTGGGTCAGGCCCAAATGGTCAAATCCAACATCCCCTCCATCTCCCCCGGTCAGAAAGCCTCCCCGAGAGTCACGTATCCACTGAAACAACGGGGCGGCAGCTACCGGAGCCAGGGCTGCCCCAGGGCAACGTTAAAAATAGGGAGCTCGCAGAGTAAGAGCTGCCACTAACTACAGCAAAGGGAGAACCCGATACTGCTCCCTCCGGCTCGCATTCATGCCCGGTCTTGACTCCTGCTAACAAGGGAAGGAGAGAGAAGAGTCACCTCCTAAAACAAGGCAGGTGCCCACAAACGATAGGAAGCAGTTCTTTCCCTGCTTTAGGAAGGGTCTTTCCAGCGCTGGAGCCTGCAGAGGCATTTTCTGCCCGGCAAAAACTCTCTAAAAAAAAAACCTGAAAGATGACTCAAGACTCTGGAACGAGATTGTGTCTGTCCCCCACAGCAAGCCAAGGCAAGCCCCACTGCAGAAACTGGAGAAATGGCCCAAACAAGGCAAGAACTGGTCCAGAGAGTCACAGCCCAAGGGAGCTGAGAACTGGGGCAAGAGCCATCCCAATCTGCGGCACCCAAGGGCCCACGTCTGGTACAGAAAGCTAACACACACCAGGGGAAATCCTCAACACACGTCCCAGCCTGAGGTTAGGACCCCTGGGAGAAGGATCCCCGTGCAGGCACCGCAGGAACGGAGCCACACAAAACTCGGGAGATCCCAGGAACGACAGACACCCCAGGAACGACAGAGAGGTGACAGCACAGGACTGATGTGGCCAGGCAAACCCAGACGTGACACAGCGCGCTGCCAGCCCTGCTGGGACACCGGCAACGGTGCGGAAAGGCAGGCATCTCCCCGCTTGACTGATGGGAATCCTGCTGACAGCCACAGCAGCAGAAGCAAGGAGGATTTTCTGGCGTTGTAGCACAGAACACCCATCCGGACAAGTACAACGTCCCTGCTCCTTTACGGATGAACTACCGTGGCTGATACCACAGGCAATCTTTCCACTGGACCCAACAGCGGTGAAAACATCAACAAGTTGGAGGAAGAGAGGCAGGAGTAAGAAAAGCAAATGCTGTTGCTGGGAAAGAAGGAGGAGAGGAGTCACAGCACGGAGGTGATGGGTAACCTGGAGAGATCCCAGACACCAGAGTCAAAGAGCAAAAATACTGCCATGGGCTTCTCACGGAAAGGAAAACTCGGTGCCCAGAGAGATGCAAAAAACAAAGCTGAGAGCAAAGATGGGAAAGCACATTATTATTCTGTTTTAAGTGCAGTTGCCCTTGGGACACCATCTCAACCCGTACCTCAGACTCCCTGCTAGAGTAAGGCGATCCCACTCCAGTCACCGATCCGCTGCCTTGAGGCTTATCTGGAACCCAATCCCACCAGAGCCTCGCCGAGTTATTCTACAAAATCAAAGCACAGTTTCTGCTGCATTTCTCCATTTGCTGAAATTTATTGTATTTGCAAAGAATTAAATGAACGATCTGGCTGTTTCCAAATGAGCTGCACTGCTTTCACAGCACTGTACGCACACCGTGAAACTTGATTTTTATTTTTAAATTACAAAATTGGCTCAATACTTTCCTCAACCTCTTGAGCTCCACAGCACAGAGTCCTATTATCATTGATGTTAAAGGAGACTGCAAAGTACAGAGGAAAGTCATCTCACCTGGCCTGGCTCTGGCCTCACAATAGAAATTTTGTTGGTAGAGTCTACGCGTGTAATACTTGGCAGAAAACTCAACTCTGATTTTGTTGTATAAACAGCAAGTTTCATTTTTATTACGGTAAAAGGAGGAGGGCGAGAGGGCAGACTCCTGGGGAGATCGTAGGAATTTCACGACCACCCACTTCCTGGAGGACGCTCCTTATTTTTCGCATACGCGCGTAAGTACAGACTAGTCATTTAGCACACAAAGACTATTTCCTTTGCTGCACATCAGCCAATATGGTACATGCCAACTGCGGCAAGAACAACAGATGAAAGCCACAGACACAGTGCTAAGCCACTTGTTCAGCAATGCTCCAACGCGCCTGTAAACAAGAGAGACGAGAGCTGGGTTCCCAAGGCCCTCGCCAGGGAGGAACAGAGGGACAGTCGCACCCTGCGGCGCTGGGATTCGCGTGTACTCCCCATTCTGGGAAGCTGACATGTAATACGCTGCCACTAGATTTCTCAAATCCCAGTGGAATAAAAGACCAGGGTTAAATAGAACATTACAAACATCCTTAAAGATTTCAGAGACCCATAAGGCCCGGGACACCCTGCAACTGCAACGCTGGAGTGCAGAGCAGGAAATCAGCACGGGATCAGGGCCAAGAAAACGTGCTTACGCTTCTTTCAGCCCTGGGTGGCAGAAAGCCTTACTTTCCCTTAAAAAAGCCGATGATCGCAAAACACTCTTTTCCCTCCACAAAGTTACCATAAATCATAAAATCATTTTTTCCAGAAGTTTTCACCCACAAGGATGCTCTGGACTTTACAGGCTTCCCTTGCTGTACAGACGGGCAAGTGTCATTTTCTCTGCTGCTGGGTTAAAAAAGAAAGCCAGCTCAAGTGAAAGGTGATAGCTCTTTAATGGCACGGAACTCTCCCGCTGGATCCAGCTCCCTCGGACTCGCCAGTACAGCTCCAGGTTCCACCAGAGGAGCTGCCTGCTTTGGTGGAGGGGGGAGGAAGCGTTCTTTTTTTGACAGACAAATGCTACACCTGACAAAAAAACCCAAACAGCTGATGAAATAGGCAGGACTGGGGCTTGTTCTCTCCAGCAAACCAGGCAAAGACATTGCAACGATACATAAACGAAGACAACATAGTGAGAGATTTCTTTAATATGCTATATGCCATCACCCCTTACCTCCTTGAAACTTGCTTTTCTAGTCCTTCAAAGTTTTGTCTCATTAAATTCCCTGTCACTGTTCTGTTTTAAGAATGTCCTTGTTAAAACTAAAACACCTGTAAGCCTTCCCTGGGCACTTTTGCCTCTTATTGGGAAAAAACACATGATCTTGGCATTCATTCAATCTAAAGTGACAGATGCTGCTGCAGAAAGTACGACAGAACTTCCCAGCCTCCTCCAATTTTAAATTCTACCTCCCTAGACGTAAAGATATAGCAAGGAATAGCAAGAAAAAAAACAAACATAAAAGCTAAGGCTGATTTCTTTCTGGTTATGTATTTACAGAACACTTGCTTTGGAACAAAGGTGGTCAACACTCACAGTTTCTATTGTGCTTTCCTGGATGTCCTCAAGTCAGCTGCAGATACCTCATTAACCAGCTCAGCTCTAGGGACGAGCTGCCAGTTAATTGCTGCTGCACCGACAGCCAGGGAGTTCTGACACATAAGACAGATCCTACACACACACACACAGGTGTTTTGGACAGCCGATGCAGTGTTACTTTCGGCAATGGAATATTGCGTTTGTAAAAAATACACATTTTTGGCTACCAGTGTTAAGGTAGATAAAGTTTGGACCTTGAACTCCACGGCAGCACTGATGTAAGTACGCGAGTGTGTAGGACCAGAAACAGGCCAGAGACCTCAGCGTCTCAAACAGCACTAAAACCCACAGCTATATATGGCAGGCAATTAGCATTTATAGATTTAAGCCTCAAGACAATCCATCACTGGTGCATCTCACCAACTAGCAAAACAGGTATTTTGCTCGCAGCCTTAGCTGAGCGGATTTGCTGGAAGCAGCCTCTGCTTCCCCCTCACACTACCTGCATGCCTCTGTCATGCCCGTCTAACTGCACTTTCAGTTTGTGAAGCTCTTCGATCTCTCGGTTGTGGCGCTCCGTTTTGTGCCGCACCAAAGAGCGGTAGAAGTGAATGGTGAAGACGACAAAAATCAGACCCACTGGGACCATGATGATGGTGGAGACCAGCGCCGACTGCCAACCCGCGTGGCCGCTGGGCTTCTCGACGTTGGTGGTCTCATTTTTCAGGATGGAGCCCACAGGCAGAAATTTTATCCAGCACAGAAGCACGACTTCTGCAAGGAAAAGGAGGATTCCCAAGACGGTGGAGAAGCCCCACGCCAGCTCGATGTAGGGGTGCATGCGCTCGTGGGGGGACTCGCTGATGGAGTTCAGGTTGTGGATGTTGCTCACTGCTTCCACGTTAGGCAGGATGCAGGTGCTGATGAGAAGGGCAAAGAGATGGACTGCCACGAGCACCGTTGTGCAGGCACTGAAAGCGATCAGCAGCATCTGGGGGTACTTGTACTGCACCTCCAGCTGCACCTCCACCATGGCAACCTGCGGGGAAAGGAACAAAAAGCTCGTCAACAGCTGCGAGTTGTCCTCTTTTCGAGGCTTTCAGCCAGGAAAGCATCTTTATTCAGGAAGCGCACCTAAGGTCAAGTACACACTCAAGTGCTTTTTAGAACGGCAGCCTAGATGGATCATTTCTGTTTCCCATGAAGACGTACCCGAGTCTGCAGCTTTGCCTTTCTGAAGGCTCAGGCATGCGTTTCTGCGCTGTATTTTCTGAAATAACATACCTCCCCTCGCAGCCCTGGGCCATACGAACTGCGTCAAACCAAACACACAACAGAAGGAACTCATTAGACAGCACGCGGAGCTGGGAGGCAGCTGACAGCCTGCTGGCCCGCCCGCCCATCACACCTTCTCCTTCCGCTCATCACTTGCGGCCGCTGCGCAGGAAGTTTCGACTTCAGGCGCGTAAAGAAAAGCAAAAGCAAGCAGCTCTCCTGGCCAGCGGCCAGCAAGGTTTCACTACCCACCATGGGGAGCACGCAAGCTACTTCATAGCTCCACAGTTAAAATAGCTGCTTTCTATTCTCAGAACATTCTATGTTTGTTTTTATTACAAATATGCCCAGATACAAGTTATTTATATCCTCTAATTTCTCCCTTGAGAGCTAATAACTTGCTGATACACTCAGCAGAAGCAGACGGCTACGGGCTTATGGGTGTGCTCAGCAGCTCCGACAGGACTCTCTTTTCCCAAAACAAGAGCTATCATATAGCAAGTCTCTGAAGTGTCTATTTCTTCTTTAACCGAATACAACTTAGCAAGCAGAATAAGTGCAAGAAAGCGGGGGCCTCTGCTGAGATCAGACCTGGAGCCCTAGTACCGGCCTGTTAACTGGTTTAGCAGAAGAATTTGTACAACTACTTAACCTACCTGTGAAGTAAAATGGTACTTCTGTGAGGTGGCATCCCTGCAAGGACTGCGGAAACCTTTTGCTAAGAGAAGCCACAAAAACAGTGGAGGAGACTATCAAACATTCCCCTCTAGGAACTCTTCTGATTATGAACATGTGGCCTTTTTACTTTTTTTTTTTTAAAAAGCTTCCTGTTTGCAGTTTACAGTAGTTCTTGTACAGCGGAAAAAATAACAACGCAGGCTTGGCTTCAGCGTCTATTGCAAGGTCAATTTAATTAAAACACATCGCGCATCATTGCCTTGCGTATGTTCTCTTTGCAGTTCCCCTTCTACCGATTGGAAGAGGAGGAGATCAGGCTCCATTCTCTGCCGCACTGTTCTGTACAACGAATTTGTGCCGTGCTGTGATGGTCGGTCTCACCCCATCAGCCAGGACGAGCTGCAGGCATAGTGCTCGTTATTGGGTGCTGTGATACCCAGAGACATAGCATTCAGCACGCTGAACAGGAATTGTACCTGCGTGTTCAATTTATAGCCGTATATTAAAGCTGAAAGCCTGGCTGATGTCAAGATATCAATTCCTACTTGTTATCCTTCGCATGAGCAGCGCTTTTCAGCTAATTGGATGTTTCCTCCCAGACTAACCTATTCCCTAGGGCTAGCTTCAGCCGTGCAAAGTGATGAATTTTTTAACACTGACTGATGGCTCAGTAAGAGGTATTTCAGGGAAAAACATCAACAATCCAGATAGGGCAGCAAGGCAGAAAACCAGTTCATTTAACCCGAACAAGTACCAGAAAGGTGAGCGAGCTCTTATCGCTTTACCGCGTACAGACTGCCATGTCACTCTCTGACCGGGATATGAGAAAGAGGACAAGCTGACATAACCCATTTAAAAATCATTAAATACGCTGCTTGGTCTGTAAAACTATTAATATGTCACGTTTGATACAATTATACTCTTCTGCGATAACAGCCCCCTTTATTTTAACCTCTTCCCAGAAGCCGAGGTGTCAAGGGCTTGACTTTGCGGGGCCCTGAGCACTCTGCCGAGCCGCCGAGTATTTCAGCGTAGGCTTAATTTTAAGCTTGAGCATCACCCTGCTGAACTCCATCCTCACAGGAGCACATTTTAGAATTAAACTGCAATTAAATTACATGCAATTACGGATTGTTTGTTTTTTGGTTTTTTTTTTTTTTTTTTTGTAAAGCNACAAAGATGACGGACGTGGAAGATTTCTGGAGAAATTTAGATGACGATGGATAATATCAGGCAAAAGGATGACAAATGGCTTAACATAAACCGTGTTACTTTCACACAGATGGTTTGGCAGCCTGTAAAAACAGTCACGCCAGTAGATCTGTTAGGGGGTTTGGGTTTTTTAAAAATCAAATACATATCCTGTAGCAACTGGACAAGTATTGAGAAGACTGATTAGCAGTAATAGCTCTTATTTCCACCAGGAAAATTATGAAGAAGGTTCCCTAAGCTCCCCCTAAATCTCCTTTACCTGCAGCCCCCCCGGGGCAAATGCAGCAGCCCTCAGCCCACCTCCAAACAGACCTGGCACTGGGAAGGACCCACAGCCTCTGCCAGAAATACCGGAGACAGCGTCGAGTAACGAGGAAGGTTCGCATTATTCTGCAGCCCGTCCAGAAGGAGCTGGATGAAAGCCACCGCCTGTTGATTAAATATCCATCAGCTCGTAATAATTTTCAGCCAATATGGAACCGGCTTGAATCAACCACACTGACAGCGAAGTAAATCAAGCCATAGCCGAGCCCCGTATGACATTTGTTTACATAGTTAAATGCACACAGGGCTTCAGGGAAACTCTTTAACTCTAAATAACTTCTCTGCTTTCATCAATAGCCAACGAGATGCTCTTATTGGAGAGTAAACATCCGCGTACCAAATTCCTGCGTGCCAAAAAACCAGCAGAGAAACAACCCAATAGGAATGGATACCTCAGCTTTCACTGGAAGGTCCAGTATGATCCGCTGGGAAAAAGCTCACTAATAAAGAGAATTCCTTGTTGCAAAAAAGTGTATTTCCGACAATTACTGATTTCAAGTGTACTTATTATGTTAAGCTGGTGATTATAATTAACACTACTTATACCTATGCGTGTATTTGACTTGCATTTTAAGCAGTTTAAAGAGAATAGAAGTCAAATGGTTAATTTTGCGTGTTTGCCACGGGCTTTCAGCAACTTTCTGTTGTGCGAGTCGAGAAGGCACGCTTTGTTTTCAGCTACGTGGCTCAGCCCCGCCGTGTGGGTGGGCTGCAATCCCCCTCCCGGTCCCAGTGATGCCAGCACACCCCAGCACCGGCACCTCCTCCTGTAACCATGCTGCCGAGATAGATCAGTTCACAACAATAAGAAACGGTCATTTAATCATCACATTAAAGAGAACAGTCACAAGTGAGGAGCACAGAACTCAAGGAGCCCAGAGGCACAACGGGCAAGCACATGACTGGCTTTTGAGAGTAAGAAAGCTTCGGAGTGGAAGTCTCCAGGAGAGCACTATGAGGAGGTACTTTCTGCCACTTCTGCACACAGGCGTGCTTGCAAACCAACCCACGCTGCGTGAAAAGTTGTGAGCATCGCTCGCACGCAGCCAGCGAGTGGAGAGGAATCGGGAAGCGCCCAAGCGCCCTCTCTCCCCTCCAGCCTGGTCCCACTTCGCTCCCCGCTCGCCTTTCTCCAGCTTCACTTTGGGTCACCAACTTTGTCATCCCAGACCGCTGTACCGTTACAGATGATTCACGTTCTGAGGGATTGGGGGAGGAAAAAGCATCGGAAGAAGCTAAAATAAAACACAGAAATCTATCCGGAAAGTTCCCGAGACCTGTCTTCCCCCCAGCTTCTGAGCTGCAGGATGCACCATCTCCACATCACGTCCTGCTCACCCAGACGCTGCCCTCCGCCTCTCTGCGTTCGGCTGACAGAGCTCAGGAACAACCAGACCTACCCGTTTCCTGAGCAGAAAACCTCCCCTGAACAGGTTTCAATCCTCACTCCCAATGAGCCGGATGAAGAGGCTCACACCGACACAGCACGGCCGTGCTTTGCTACCACCACAGCTCAGGCAGATCTGAGCACTGGACCGTCTCCGTCTTGTTTATTTGCTCGCTCCCTGACATGGCTTTGACCTACGCAGATAGCTTCCAGATAACACCCAAGTGCTGCACGGAGGAAAGCAAGTACCAGGGATTATTCCCAATAGGCAGCACTGACAAAAATACACCAGGTTTGGCTCCCTTCAAGCTACAGAGTCTGAGGCCGCAGGGCCTCTTCTCACACCTCAGCGTATAACACGATCTCCCTGATCACGCCGTGCAAACTTCGCTCTGGCAGGCTGTGACCCAACCTCCACCTTATTTTAGACACCATGACCTGAAAAAACACATACAGAAATTAAGATAATGTTCAGGACCACAGGAACCGCAGGGGCCCCGAGGAGCTCCACGCCCATGCGCAACCTCACGCGAAGACAGCCAGCGATGAATGGCCTGGGGGCCCAGGTCCTGTATTGTTTAGCAACAATTACAAAAAGTGCTGGCGGAGCACTTAGGATCGCTGGCAGGTAGGGGACGGGTAATTTTAAAGGGCTGATTTGGGAGTGTGTGGGTTGACTGTTCGGCAGCTCGTGTACCCTCGAGAGAGCCAGCCTCAAACTTTTCGGCAGCAGGCAAGCAGAAGCCCGCAGGCAGATGCCTCCTGCCTCTTCAGAAAACAACAGCGTGTCCTGCTGCTTCCCAGGAGGAAAACACTGATTAATAGACGATTTTAGAGAACCAAAACCTTCGTGATTCAGAAAGCGTTGCGACAAAGTACACATACCATTGCAAATCCGGAGAGCAGAGCAGAGGTTCTGCTGGAAGCTTTCAGTTTGGCTCGGCTCAGGTACAGTTTTCTCCAAGAAAGGGCTTGAACGGAGTGGTGGTTTGATGTGACCAATTCCAGATAGCTGCGCCGCACCCAGTCCCGATAATCCATGCCTTTGGTGCCAGGTTCAGAGCAGCAAGCAGGAGTGGAAGGATCCACCGGCACGTTTAATTCAGCACTCATGATGAGAGAAATGCTGAGGGAAGAAAACAGTCACGTTCAAAAGGAGGTAGCAGACAGGACGACCATCAACTACTGGAAAAGCTACGTTTAAACAAAGTCGCCCTCAGTCAGTAGAAAAATGATGGACCAAATACCATCGCACTTGCAAGCACAGAACAAAGGACCATCCATAAGTGCTAAAAATGCCCATGAGAACTAGGAGAGATTACACAGGTAAAGCGGGGAGCTGCTCCAGCAGGAACGCAGGAAGGCTGCACAGCACCTGGCTTTTCATTTCAAAGCATCTCGACTTTCCCCTTTAATTCCTCCTTGCTAGTAACAACTTTGTTTTACATAGGGACACTTTGGCAATAGGGCCCCCACCTCATCATTTTGTTGTAAGCTGACAGTTAATTTCACAGCGCACCACGGCTTGGCTCCAAACGCATCTCCTTAGAGTACCAAAGCAACGCCAGCGAGCGTGTTCAGGGAGTCACTTTTTGCTCTTTCTTTGGAAATCTTTTTTTTTTTCCGTTAAACCATTGCTCACCACAGCTCAGTTTAGACAGGCACAGTTCTTCCCCGAGACCTCCCCAGTAGTCACAGAGCTGAACACTGTGCAGGATTAACAAATAAACTTCCCAGCCTTCTGCAGTGGGAAGTTAAATTTCCTGAACTGCTCACACGCCACTTATCAGCCACATCTGACCAAGGATCCTCTTCCCTTCCTTCCATCGGTGGCTCTTAGTGGGGAAAGGAAAAGACAAGTCCAAGGGGAAAAGTGAGCTGCCTTCCAGGTAGTTCCTGGAATCCAGCACCTTCGGATTCAAAAGATTATACTGAAAGATGTAAGAAAGCAGCGAGACTGCTTCAGGCGGTGACTGCCACTGCTGCGAGCAGAGACCAGTGCGGGATCCAAGCCACCCCCTCCGCACACCACACCACAGCCGGGCTGCTGCCGAACGGCTCCGGTGATCTCCATCCGCAGACGCAGAACAGAATTCCCTAAATGTTTTGAGCAAAAATTTCTGAAATCACTTACCAGCTCCTAGGAGGAGGAGATGCATGCCCAGAATCACAGACGGTGTGGTACGAATTAGTCCCAGCGCCACACCTCAAGGTCACAGGCACCTCGCTGTTCGCCTGAGAGGAGCCCCAGCCCTGCCCGTGTCCCCCCCCCCGGCTCTCCCCATACACGGGCCACATGGTGACAGCTAATAAACCCACATTCGCTGAGAGATTTGAGGAAGTGGCACAGATAAGAAGGACATCAACTGCCCACAACTCCGAATGCTGTTACTGAAAAGGAACAGAGCTGTTCCAGGCACAGTAAGAAAGATTTTGCAGCAGCAAATAAAGCACTGCTGGCTGTGAGATTTGTCTGTCCCTCCTGAGCACGGTGGGCTTTCAGGTTCCAGCCCCCTCAGACGTAATAAGGATGGCAGCAAGAGCACAAGATTTGTTTTTCTGGGCAGGTTTTGACAAGGCCACTGTTACAGCCCCGGGAGGACGCCAGGATGGCTCCTGAACTGCTCAGCAGTTTTGAAGTTATTAAAAAGAAAAACAAACAAACCAGAAATAAAAGAACTTGCACACGACAATGAAAACCAGAACAGAATAACAGGGACAAACCTCTTTGCTTGCTCTGTTTCCTGAAAAAAGGCAAGAATCACCTATTTTACAGAAGAACAGAAAAAAAGCCTCCTGGGAGGATCAGAGCAGAGACATTCTGCGAGCAGCAAAGCTGTGAAGCTGTTTCCTGTGACAACATCCTGTGCGGATTCTGCAACGTATAGCGTGGGGTGAATTTATTAGCTTTGTCTGTAGTTGGGACACTGCTGGCCTCTACCCTGCCATTTATTTTCACAAAACGCATAGGAACTTTGTATGTAGGAAACTTCAACCCCCGGGACAAATTCCATTGAAAAGACAAATGAATTCAGAGGTTACAGAGGGAGAGCGAAAGTACCCAATCACATCTGCTTCTTCCCTTAGAAAAATAAGCTAAAAATACCACAAGGATGAATTTTCACTCTGGAGCAGCTCAAGAGATGTTCCCAAATAAGTAAACAACTTCAGAATAAAATCCATAAACACAAACGTAGCCCGAACGGGCAGTAACAGGACGGCAAACTCACCTTGCTGGCTACGGACATGGAGTGACTGGGTGGAGGGCTCTGACGGCTGAAACACAAGACCAAAGAAGCATTTTATATGCACTGTATCTTAAGGAATTTTACCCCCAAAATACTTTTCAGACAGTTATCTTCATCAGGGGAGAGTTATTCTGGAGATTGCATGGTCCTGCCTTGCAACGTTAAAGGTTTAGGACACTCGCTCTTACAGAAATAAGTATCCCTCAGGGCTTTACCGCAAACAGCTGTTGAGTTTTGGATGGGGAATCAGGATTCCCCTAGGAGACCTCTTCCTCGTCCTAACATCCATCTCTGGCCAAGTCCACCCCAGCTGCGTCTTTACTCACTTCCGTTGCACCACTGATGCGTTCGACCCCGCTGCGTTTCACACGCCGCAGACAGAAATCTCCCTGCGATTGCTACCTCATATCGATTATGTTAATCTGTCCAGTGCCGTCCTTCGGAGCAGCCAGCGTAGCGGGGACAGCCTTCGCCACGCCTTACATCTCAGCAAATTGCAAGCGCACGTGCGGGGATTTCTTCACAGCAGGGAACGAAGCTGATGGGGCTGAGACACACGGACCCCCCTCCCGCTCTGAGCAATTCCCCACAGAATGCTGTCTCTGCATGGCTTCGGGACACTGACCCCCCCCTTGGACGCAGGTTTCTGCCCCACAGCCTGAGACAGATCAGTGTATTTGTACCAGCACCCTTCTCCCCTCTTCAAGAGCCCGCAAACCGTGGCTAAGCCTAACCTCGTGCCCGCTACCCCTCCTCTGGGCCTCCCAAGCTCAGGCCCCCTTTGCTATGGGGAAGCCCTTCCCGTGTTCTCTTCAGGCTTGGGACCCCCCAGCAGCACGCCTAGGACGTCACACTGCCCAGGCGGAGTGTGACCCCCCCACAGCTGTGACCTCCCCTTATGGCAGCACACCTCAAGCAGGGGAAACCCCTCTCCCCATGCAGGATGCGACCCCCTCAACCCACCACCAGAGCTGGGATCCTACTCACAGGGCACCACCTGAGCAGGGGACCTCTCCTCCTCCTCCTCCTCCTCCTCCCCAGCCACCCTCAGC